>JAHLSL010000021.1:18943395-18970063 GCA_025920805.1 Petroica traversi
CTCAGCGAAAGCCCCGCCACGCCTGGGCCACGGCCCGTCACGAACACGACGGGCAACGCTCGGCTTTCACCCAGCCCGGCAGGGGAGCCTGTCCTGCCGGCACTCCTGCGGCCAGGCTCACCTTCGGATGGCTCTTGTCTTCCCACACCGGGGTTTCTAAATGCGTGTGCACCTCACATCCTGGTGTGGTGGTGCCTCTCTCCAGAACGACTTCCCCCTGCGGCTGCAGGCCTCGGGCCCGGGGGAAATCCCTCCTTCCCTTGCACAGGAGGTGCAGGGCAGCAGTGAGGGGAGCTGCCCGGGCAATCCCCAATGGTTTGGTGTGCAAGCACTGCCATTTTGTGTGAGTGCACTTTGCACAGGTGTTATTCCTAGAAAGTCCCCTAATTTGCAAGCAGCATGAAAAGTTACTTTTGTAGTTAGGCAGTGTCAATGTCTGCAACCCTCTTCCACCTACAAGTGTAGGTGTCAGACGATCTACAGGCCTCTGTTTACCCCGCAGGCAAAGCTAAAGCCAAAGGCTCCTAACCCAGCACCTTGTTTTCAGAGTCTGGAATCATTGCCTTTTACAGTCCTTTACTTGTCAAGGAACCCTACTAGCCCTTCTGTGTTAAGTATTCCTGGTGTTGATTCCTACCTGGGTGCTGGGCAAAGCAGACTTGTGTGATGAATGTGTGAGAAGAAGAAATTCACAAAGAAAAGGGAGCAGGACACAGGATTGTCAACTCTCTAAGCTCAGAGCTCATCTGCCCCCTGCTCAGTGCCAGGAGTTCTCAAAGCTTCCTCGTGACTGACAGGGCAGCTGGGATCAAATCATCCCACAGCTCCCAGGAACTACCTGTGTCTCCATGGACTAAACCACAAAAATTGTGTTTGAGAAGTTTGTTTTAACAACTTCCTCTCAGCAGTGGCAATCACTGATCTGGAAATCTGTTCTAGCAGACCTCGACCCAAACCATATCTGACAAGTGACCCAGAAGGACCCTGAGGACTAACATGTCATTAGATGCAGGAAAGCAGCTAGAATGAACATCTCCTCTTCCCTTCCCAGGTTACAAACCTCAGGTACCCTGGTCTGCCCAGTCTGGAGGAGATCTAACCAAGCACTCCTGATAAGTAAGGCACACCTGTACCAAGCACCCAAAGGAAGCTCTTTTACTCCACCCTGGGGGTGTGAGGATCAAGGAGCTCCCAGCAAGAGGGAAAGGCTTTCCATCACACTCTGATGAGCTTATTTTGCCAAAAATGGGAATTGCTATGAGCAAGCCCTGGAGGAAGTCATGTCTCTCTCTCCCCTACCTCCCAGAGCAGCTGCTTACAGAAGGGACAGGTCAAAACTAATGACTTATAATTGGAGTATATGAAGGGAAACAAATCCATTGCTGTTGGAGCTGAGCTCATCTCACTTTGCAAGGGCTGGGGTCAGGAATCATCCCTCTGCTCTGAGTGCATAAGATGCCAGAGGGACAGACAGATCTCCTGAAGTCTGTCCAAAAGGGATTCAAAAAAGCAAGAGGAGAAGTGGGGCCACATCATATTCCCATCCCTCCCAGCCTGGAGAGCCAGCAGGCTCTGCACCAGCAAACCTTCATCACAGCCCCAAGAAACTGTGCAGTGGGGCATGTGTTGGACTCCAGACACCACAGCTAGATTTTTAAAATATGTGGCTAGCTTTGTAAGCTTTAGCAGTTGCTGTCGTGCATAATGAGATATAGTTAATCATTTCTTTGCC
Organism: Petroica traversi; assembly: GCA_025920805.1. Taxonomy (NCBI): domain Eukaryota; kingdom Metazoa; phylum Chordata; class Aves; order Passeriformes; family Petroicidae; genus Petroica; species Petroica traversi. The sequence goes on from JAHLSL010000021.1 coordinate 18,945,128, forward strand.
TCACGCTGTAGCTGGATCATCTGCTACAGATGTTTTTTCCCATTTTGTAGGGAAAAGCAAGGTGCATCAAATTTTGCACATCCCTCTCTCAGACTGGGTGCCGGTCACTGTTCACTGGAACACCAAGCCTGGCAGAGACACAACTTCCCTCTGCTTCAAAAGGGCCTGTGAACAGCAGATGGCAGGAGGCCTGCCATGCCCCTTGTCTGAATGCCACCCACACCTTTCAGATGTGCACTGGTTTAAAAGGCAACACATGGCCACATCAAGGCAGTCTAAGTGGCTTGAGTTCTTCCAGACCAGTGTGTGAGCAGTTCAGGTGGCATTCATCTCTCTGACTCCTGCTTGCAGTGTAAATGTTACAATGCAAGCTTGTCATTCCCCCTCACAGTTGGGGAGACAAGCAGGGATCCTGTGGGCACAGCTATCTCAGAAATGGTTCCAGTTCAGGGTGACTCCCCCTTCAAAGGTGCTATAAAGGGTCTCTTAGCTTCAACCCATCCCCAGAGGAAACCATGTGTTTGGTCAGACCAGATTCACCCTTTGAACCTACTCGGCAGCCAGGCTGGTGCCCCCAGCACTGCCCATGTGGAACAGGCCCTCAGCCCCAGGGCACAGATCCCAAACTTCTGCTGCCCTGCCTTGGGACACAACTTCCTCTCTGAAGGCCTGAATACAGGTGCTGTAAGGCAGGCAGGGCATTAATTATGGCAGAAACTGATGGAGAACCAGCAGGAAAAGAGTTAAGAGAGCCAGGGCTTGTTGCTATCCAGGAACCCAGGCTACCTCACCTCCCAGGATAACCATCAGCCAGACCTTTCTCAAGCCTTTTTTTGGCAGGCTTCGTTGTCAGAAAACCACCTGTTACTTGGGAGAGATTCAAATGCATAATGAATTAAAAAAGCATATTGTGTGTTACTATCTAGCCCCCAGACAGATGTGTTATTTAAGTGTGGGTATGATCTGTGCTGTTAATTTTAAACAACATATGATCAAAGATCATGTCTGGCTTTGTGCTTTGCTTCCTTTCAGGTTCTGGCTTGTGTGTCCATGCCAGACAGTTGTGGTTTCTGTCATATGGCAGGAAAAGCTTATTTTACATGCTGCCTAAATTTATATTTTATTGCACATTAAAGCAGCCCATCAGAATTAAGTTATCACATTGTTTATAATGGAAGTGAATCGCGGCTATGGAAAAGAGAGTACTACACAAAGGGATCTTTCAGAAACACCTACTCCCTACACTCAGGACTTTCATCCATTTTAAAGACAGCACAAAGAGTGAAGCACAAGACTGAAATATATAAACCACATCACCACTCCTGTGGGAAGTCTGGAAACTGTTGGAAATGGCAGTACTGCCAAGCAATCAGCCCAGAAGCACCAGTCAGGCCCTTGGCAGACAGGGAGACATGCTTAACAGATCATGAGATTTTTAAAAAAAAAATAATACAGTTGGGGTTCTTTTATTTGCGTCTTAGCCTGAGCATTCAGGCTTTGCTGCCCAGCTAGAATAGCTCAACATCTGCCCTGGAGAAACAGCTGTAAGTAAATAAACTGGCCAAAATAAGGAAGAGCAGCCCTGTGTGATTGCTCAGCTCCACCTCAGAGGCAAAGCGTGTTTGAAGATGTCAGGTAAAGCAACAGGAGCTCTGGCACACTCAGTGTGGTAGAGGGATAAACCTCTTGGTAGATACCTAACTACACTGCTTTCCAAAAAACTCACACAATTTATGGCAGATGTAAAGCACAGCAAAAAAAGCCATTCTTGATGATTCACTGTGCAGAATAGGTGTTTCATCACCAGCATTTGAGGATACAGAGATAATATCAGTTCAATATAAATACATGAAGTGAGATTCATCACAAGAGAACTGAAAGTGAGAGTACTGGTTTAACACCAGTAAACGGGGAGCCAGACCCAGCCCTCAACTGCACCGAGGTAAATGCAGTGTTGCTGCCATGGCAAGCACAGGGGCAGTGAGCAGCTGCTGCCAGTTGCCCACCTCAGAAATGTGTTGGGGTTCCAGCCCTCCTTTCACTAACAGAAGGCAAGCAAAGCTTCTGCCAGGCTGCACACAGCTGCCAGGCTTTGACCACCCTGCTGGGGAGGCAATAATCCTCTGACACACAAGTTACTCAGGTCCATTACAGGAATCAGTCATCTCTTCTGCCCAGGTGTGCTGGGAGTGCTGCTCTGACTAAAGGCCAGGGGCACTCTGCCCCTGCTCTGCCTGGGCCAGGGATTTCGGCCCAGATTCCCTTCCCAGCCTTTTCATTTGCTAAGAAACCGTTCTTTCTTTGTTGCAGGGTTTCAGCTCTGCCCACTTCAGGTGCAGAGGAGGCTTCATGGTCTCCAGCACCAATGTGCTCCAATCCCACACAGGTGCATGAACAGGGCGAGTCACTGGCTGCCACTATCCCTGTGAGAGGCAGGCCAGCTCTCGATCTCAGCTGTCACAGAAATAAATAAAGGGAAAAGACATAAACTCTCCCCCTCCAAGGCTGTCATTAAGAGTGGCTCCAGCCAGCCAGCTTTCAGCTGCAGTGCTACTGCTCTCCAGCCTCTTGGAAGAGATACCATCCTTCCTCCCTGCTGGGGGAAAACCACTGCCCTAAAACCTCTCCATGGAGGGGACCTAGAGGGGAGCTATCTGTGAAGGCTGTCCCCTCCTCTGGGAGCCAGGCTGAAATGCTGTGTGAAGGCACACAGATGATGCAGTGAGCTTGGGTTAAAGGGATTGCACTGTGCTGCTTTAACATGGAATAATCCTGCTCTGGGGCTGCTAGTGTTCGTAGACCCGAAAACACCCTCATCCACACACAGAGTATTGAACAGGAGAGTGTAAGGGGTAAGAAGGGATTGTTTGAGAGATGATACTAGAGCTGAAGAGAGGATTTTAAAGAGCACAAACTCATTTCATAGGCTGAGTGCTGGCGACACTAGGAGAAATTCAATGGATTATGTTGCACCAGAGGTCAGAATATAATTGTCCCTTCTGGCCTTTAAAACCTGTGAATGTATAGAGGAACCTTGAAATGACCAGATTCCTCAGGAATTTGATTCCTGGGGTTTATTTATTTATTTTCTTACCAGCTGCCAGACCCAGCATGCTCCTAGACAAATAAGGAGGTGGTAGCTATGGGGTAAGTATATCACTAGTGCTAATCTCTTGTGGGGCTTCCTGATAGAATACCTATCTGCCTCAGAGGAAATAAGGTTAAGGGATATAGGATAGTTTAATCTTAATATACTAAGAGCCACACTGCTATTTCAGAAGTGACTAGATGTTAGGGAGAACTAAACAACATAGAGCACAAGTATTCTCCTAAATTTTTTTCTAACAGAACTTTCCCAGCCCCCATATTAAACAGCTCTCTGTTGTCCTTGCAAAGGGCCAAAGAGCTAAAGATAGCTCCACTAATTGCTGCTTCCCATTGTCCTTTAGCTCTAGAGATTCACAACTTCTATATTATTACTTCATCATTCTAATTGTGCAAGAAGCTTTTCACAGAATTAATTAGAATAAAATAATAATAATAGAAAAACAAACAGTTATTAGTATCTAGGTAGCACGAATTTTAGAGCAGGTACTTTGTGAAAGACTAGCCAACACTTCCGTCTGCACATGCTCATGATGGGCAGCCTCATTCTGCAAACCAGGGACACACCCTGTGACCTGCACTCACCCCAAGGAGCTGTACCCAGAAAGTGCATTGCTGTCTCCTGAGACATGCACTAAAGAAGGGACAGAAAAGTAAGTAAAGGGGGGGCTGTGCAGCTCTGGAACAGAAAAAGTCAAAAAAGTTTAAGGTGACTTACAGCCACTGTTGCCTTCTACACAGCCCTGGAGGCTCAGGACCCAATCTATTCTAGAACTGATATCCACGTGGGAAAGCAACTTGGAAACAGCTGACCCTCAGATACTATGCAAAGACATTCAGCAGACCAATTTGCCAGTGTCATTCATTTGCACCTTTCAACTTAATGATACCTTACAGGGAAGAAAAATTCAAATTAAAAATTGAAGCTATTAATATATCTTTGAAAATGGTAAAGGAACAAGATTAAGACCAATAGGAGGCCACTAATCTTGGCACACTTCTGATTTTGTACCCTTTAACTCACTCTAATACCTTGTTCAAACTCCAACATAAATAGGATTTTTCTATGAGGGTGCTAGTGCTCCTGCTGCATCAAAAGCCATATTATATTTTACAAGTCCTAGAGCTGAGAATCCTCACTCCCAAAATAGACCTCCTCACCAGATTATATTAACACAGCTGACAGAATAACATTACATTGAAAAATACATCTGTAGAAAGTGAAATAGAAAGCAGAATAACTTTTCTCGTACATCTTTTGGAAGGGTTCGATGGGCTTGCAAGGTACTAGAATGCATTTTACAACTTTCCAGTTGAGACAATGTATATTGAAAGATAACCATGTCCTCTTCTTTCTGCTACTACTGCCTTCTTGGTGATTACCAATAGGCAGAGTCACATGTACAAGCATCAGTCAAGAACAGGCGGCAGGAGGAAACTGCTCCCTGCCACCTAACTGCATCCTTAAATTTCTCTTCTCCCTGCCCTCCATTATATCTGTTTGCCTGTCCCTGTGAATGCCTATTTCCTTGGAAGGGGGGGAGGGGACCCAAACAAACCCTGAAGCAATCCCAAATTTCCTTGGTAGGGGGAAAAAAAAACCAAACCAAAAACCTATTCCCTGGAGTTCAAACCTTCAGTGAATCATTTTCCACTGCTCTGACATGTCAAATACTCCAGTGATTCACCAGTCATGGAGCTCTGATTCACCTGCAATAAACAGGGCTGATTGCTTCCCAGAAGCACTGGGGTTTGCATCACTTCTTAAAGGCTCCGCTTCCTCCACCCAGCTTCTCACCTTCCCGCCTCACCACAGCAGCAGCCATGGCAGTGGTAAGGAGCAAGAAGTCCACACTACTGGTTTTAGATCGAGGGGCCAAGAGGGAAGACAGTCTTGGATAAATGAACAGCAAGAGGAGAAGTCAGGAGGGCCCATGGATCTTCACTTGTTCCTGTTTAATCGTGAAAATGAGCAGGACAGAAAAGAAGGGACAGGAGGAGTTTGGTATTTATTTGTGGCTCTCATTGGGTTCATCTCCCTGCCAGCACAGGACACGGTTTCTCCAAGAGGGAGCACCAGAAATAGAACTGACATTACATCTAATGAGCTTTTTTGGTGGCATATTCATTAAGCTTGTAGAAAGGGTAAAGAAATGCAGGAAGCTAAATCTTGGAAAGGTTCCAACTGGACCCCTTTGACTCATTAAAGTAGGGAGTAAAATGAACCATGCCCCAGGGCAATCGTAAAAGGATAAAGCAGGAAAGGGTCAATTCATTAAGGACTGTAGGACCCCATCGGTCCCTGGCTGGGCAGCGTGGGGACAGGGCCACAGGATGGCTGGGGCATGATGGAGCCCAGCAGCAGGGATGTCCACTCGCCCTTGGCATGCTGGAGGAGCCACTTTGTTCTGGATGAGCCCCAAAAGGCAGCAGGGTGGTGATCTCAGAAAGCCCTTGCTCCCCACAGTTGCCGTGAGTTCCCCATCCACCACCATCAACAGCTTTCCTGCCTCCATCTCTGGCTTGGACTGCCCTTCCTGCCTGCCGAAGGGAGGGGGAAGGGGGAAAAGTCACGCAGACCCTCCCGAGCCTTGCAGGGGCAGGGGGAGGGAGGGGGAGGCAAACTCAATTGAGCAGCTTTGCGGGGGGCCCCAGATTTTCTCAAACCAGTCACGCCAGCTGCAGCCCAGCCACGATGAGAAAGGAGAGGAGACAGTGCGGCAACGGCTCCTGCGACCCCGAGGGAGGAGGAGGAGGAGGCGGCCCAGGCTGCTAAACTGACACCAGGCAAAAGTTTGCCACGTTTTCCCCCAGCCACGGAGGAATAGCGCAGGCAAGTCAGATGTGACCGTGCTACAGGAGCCAGGAGAAAATAAAAACAAGTGACAGCTGACTCTTGAGGACTTTTGTAGGGGGTGAGGGGGGAGAGAGAGGGCGAGGAGGGAGGGAGAGACCTACAAATACTGGGGGAAGGGCAGAGCGCAGCCCAGGAGCCTTCTGCAGCAGCAGATGGAGAGGGAAGCTACCGCTGATTCCTGCAGAGTCAGGGAAGGAGAGAGACAGCATTGCACCGAGGTGATCACATGAATAGGGAATGAAGGCGCAGAACAAAGAAGGGGTTTTGGGGAGAGGGAGCGGGAATTCTTCACAGGACCCCCAGAGCTGGGGCATCCCGGTGCGGTGCCCGGGGTGCTGCGGTGGGGTAAACCTGCAGGGGAGCTTGGGCACAGCCAGCTGAGGCTGCTGGAGGACAGGCAGTGCGAGCAGAGGAGCGACAGAGGAGTCTGTTTGTGCAGTTCCTACGGGGTGAAGCTCACTAATACCCCAAAGAAGAGCTAATTCCTCAGATCAGGACGCAAGCACATGGTGGAAAGTCTAAATTCCCTTGCTGTGGGCTCCTCTGACCTGCTGCAGGATGAAGCCGCGGAGGCTGTGAATAAGTGCTGCCTGTCTTTCTGCTGGTCCTGAGGTCCCCGATGTGCCGGCGATGATTGTTATGACAGTCATTCTCGATGTGATTGGCACCTCCCGGTTAGATCAAGGTCACTGTTAGAACACATCTTTTCATTAAAATGGCCGGGAGCCTGTCAATGACCACAGGCCATGGCTAATTAAGGGAGGACCCAACGCCCCCACAGGAGTCAGTAATCAGGGCTGATGCCGAGCCAGCCACCCTCAGGGAGCCGGCAGAGCGATCCTGCCCCTTGCGCGCAGGGAGGACATCGCCACCCCCGGCACGCCGGGCCACCCACCATCCTCGCTGCTGCCTCACCAGAGCAACAGCATCGCCTCCTGTCACACGGCTCTCATGAGCACCCTGGGCACCTGCAGGTGGCCCTTGTGTCCAGCTAGGTCACGGATCCTTGAAAGGGGTAGGATGGGTGACAGCAGACTCCTTACAGTGCCGTCATGTGAGGGACAAAGACCCATAAGCAAGCTTTAGATTTGAAGAAAATCCTTGTACAAAAATATGATTACAATATAATAATAACTAATTCCTGGGACAGTATGTGGTTGTCTCTGTGCAGACCTCAGCAAACATAACAAGGTCTTAGGAAAGGACATGATGGAAATGATCATGTCCCAATACAATCTATCTGGGATAGACTCAGCTCAAACTCCAACACAGGTGGGATGCAAGACGCCTGACCAGAGAATTTTTTGGTATCAAACACTATGGTGAAGCCATACACTGCCAGAGATTCTACACAAAATTTGGATAGTACCTCTGCATGGTCTTAGTTTGGCTAAACAGGCCATCAAAAAAGTCAGTTTCTTCTCTAATTAAATATATACATATTTCTTGAAAATTGAGGGTAACAGTTGTATTTCAAAGGCTGCTGTGTCTCTCAGTTCTGTGTCACAGCAATTCTGTCCAATTTCTTTCGTAGGGCTCTCTTATTTATTTTCCCACCACTGAATGATAATGGAGGAGTTCTTCATCATGGAAAAATGGGCCTCTTGGCTGCCTCCAGACTGCCATGAATATCATCCATTTACTTTTCCTATCAGGCCAATTCTCCAAGCCTTGTGTTCTCTTGCTGCCAAGTTCCTCCCAGTTCAACACCATTTTTACCTTACAGACAGGTTGTGCTAATCTCAAGAGAGCTGCCTGGGCCTCTTGCAGTGCAGTTCCACAGAAGTTTGTTTGCTGATGAGCTTTCCCCTATTTTGGCAAAACATTTCCACTTTGTGTCCAGCTGAGAATGAAAAGACATTTTGGAATTATTGGGGCGTCCAGGTGTGCCTTCCTTGTTTTGTATTTGTGGAGGCCTTGCCTCACTTCCATCCAGAGATGAAAGAGAAGCAGTTATTGGAATTTGGCAACAAATAGGTTATAGAACAGGACAAGGGGAAATGGCTTTAAACTGACAGAGGGCAGGTTTAGATTAGATATTAGGAAAAAAAATTCTTACTCTAAGGATGGTGAAACTTCTCTCCAGGTTGTCTAGAGAAGTTGTGGATGCCCTGTTCCTGGAAGTGTTCAAGGTCAGGTTGGATGGGGCCTTGAGCAACCTAGTCTAGTGGAAGGCATCCCTGCTCTTTGAATGTCAGAGGCATTCAAACTATGCGATCTTTAAAGTCTCTTCCAACCCAAACCATTCTATGATTCTATATTAAGCCTATTCTGTGGGATTCTGCGGCATCCCACATTTCTGGCCCACTGAATATGGGAAAGAAGTTTGACTTCCTAAACACCATCTGATATAACTTCAATGGGTTCCTGGTAGAGAAGGAAAACTCAATCCCCTCCCCCTGCCCCCAGTTTTTTCTCAGGCTAAACAAATGCTTTTTAGCCTTCCCTTTAGTTTCTTCCAGCTACTGTAGTTTGCAACTTGTATATTAAGCCCTACACCTGAAGATAGTTTTGTAGAATATCCAGCCCAACTGGGGCCTGGCCTTGTTGCTTGGCACGAGGTTAATAATGACAATAGAGATGTTTAATTTTGACTGTGACTGTGGGTGAATGACAAAAGACACAGCAGGGGCTTGCTCCCTTGCTCGGGAGATGTGCTTTCCAATACAACTTTTAAAAAATGTTTTTTAAATAATTTTCTTTAAGTGCAGTGAAAAAAAGATAAGCCATGTGTAACTTAGTCAGCATCTCAGACTGATCTGTAGCTGCCTAATCCAGGCCAGGACTTCAAGAAGCCCATTACAGTGACACTGGGTACCTACTGTGAGAGTCAGTCTGGGAGCTAGACAGCTAGGAAAAACTACAGCTTTGGTCTGTGTCCAGCAGCCTTAATAAAAAGTTTCCTTTCCATGCTTTGCATTCATCACAAAAGAGCACTAGCTATCTCTTTTATACAGTAAATATGCACTGCCACAGAAAAATACCACATCAAAGTCACACCAGTAAAAGCTCATGTACAGGATGTTAAAAACGAGGTATTGTAATTACGTTATCTCAGATTAATTTCTCCTTTTTAATGACACATGGTATTCATGCAGAAATGTCAATCCCAGGAGTGTTTGTTGCTTTCTCCTCTCCCTAGTAAAGCATCCTAGAGCTGGCTTTAGAAAAATATAGTTTTCTTTAGAAAAAAATATTTTGGTATAAATGTGTATGTTCGTGTATATAAATGTGTGTATAAAATAGTAATTGTTTATTTACTTTTTGTTGTCCATTTTCACTTTGATGATGTTCAGTGTTCTTTTTGCAAAGGTGTAGATGCTGAAACTGAGATTTTTCTGTTATTCTCAAGACTCCAGAGGCTTGAGCTTAAGTAAAGTATCAAATGTTATGAGTTCATGATGAGGTACAAGACCAGCCAACATTAGTAACATTTTACAAGATAAATTATATATATACTAAGCCAGCAAAGAAAATATACCTTGAAAACACAACTCACCTGAAATGCCTCTGTTTTACCATTACTAGGAGTTGAACAGTTGCACCTTCTGACTTCAGTATTAACAGTGCTTTTCTAATAGTTTGCTATGTACTCAATCTTTGTGATGCTGTTTAAAAAAGAGAGAAAGAGAGAAAATTGAGCACTGAAGTTCAGCAGTCTCAGAGGGGAATGCAGTGGGGAGTAGCAAATTTTGAGCAGTGCTAATTCCCATGCTGCTAATTGGACAGAGGCCATTTCCTGCACGCTAAAGTCAAACAGGACAGGAGCATATGGGCTTTCAGAGAGAGAGAGTTGGGTCTTTGCAATGGAAAAGAAAACACACACTAAAAAACCACCCTAGAAGCCCCACAGAATACTGGTGATTGCAGAGAAATTACAGACAAATTACAAACTTAAAAGCTATATGCACAGATGCTGCTCCTATTGCTTCTGGGAGAACTGTGCCTTTGAAAAGATGGTACTTGTTCCTTAGGGATATGCCATTTGCAGTGCCCAATATTCTCCCTTGGCCCTGCTGTTAAAGGGAATAGGATTTGATTTGTTTTCTTTATTAATTTTTAATTATTTTTCACTTTATCTCTTTTTCTTATAGGTTTCAGTGGCAGGATGAGATCCTCATTGGTAAGCTTTCCTGAGAGAAGCCAGTGTAGTTCTCACAGGCTGAAGGGTTGCAAGCTCTTTAATGTCACTGAGGGGACAGACCTGCCCTATAAGGCTGAAAGTCTTAGGACTCCACATCAGTCAGCCACAGAGTCTTTTATTCAGCTGTGTCATATTCAGCCAAGCAAAACATTTATCATCAATGGAAACCATATCAGGACAAGTTTCAAACATTACCTGCTCTTCTTAAAATATGTTAAGTCCTAGCAAAAAAGACTTGAAAAATGATTTTAGGACAGACGTAGGGAGGTAATGCTTCAGGGATGTGACGGAGCTGGCATCCTAGGGGTGAGAGGGATGCTCTAGGAGGAGATGCTGATTGGCTCCCTTCCCTGTCTCTTCTGCAAAGAAACTGGTGTAGAGCAGGGTCAAAAACAGGGCACTAACAGAGCATCATTCTGATCCATTGTGGCAAGGATGGTGATGGTCCAAAAGAGTTGATTTTTCTTCTATTAGCTGCTAATCAAAGATGCCTCTTTTGCTTCGTTTGACAGTTTATTCTGCCTACAGCAGTCTCTCCTACACAACACCCTGCCAAAACCAGATGCACAGAGGTGCTGTGCAGAGACCGAGCATGGAAAATTTCAGCTGCCAGAGTGGGTGGTTTAAAAAGTCAAAAGCCACGGAGCAGAGGGACACAATGGCTCTCATGACGAGCCAGTCACAACGGGCAGCACAAGCAGCAGCATCCCTGCGAGAGGAGTGAACCTGCTGCGTCTCCATCCAGCTTCTGCCTGCGGCCACAGCTGCCGGCTGACCGCCTGGTTTAGCTGCTGCTGGGGCTCCCTCAGTGGCTGTCACACCTGCTCTGCCCTCCCTTGGAAAGCTGCCAGAGGAGAGAGCAGACAAAGGACGAGCAGCACAGCTGGAGCTGCTGGAAGCTGCACGCTACCCGGGTTGGTTTAGCGCTCGCCCAACACCCCTCTTCCGTAGGAAGCCTCTTTCCTGCCGCTGAGTTCGGCTCTTCAAGCTCCCTCGTGCTTATCCCTTGCCGTCGTTTTTAAGGCATTACTGCAGAATTCCTTTGTGTTTTTCAGTGTTATTAACGCTGTTTCGCACTGGTTTAGCCGCTGCAGATGATACATCTTCATTGCTGGCTGTGCCCACAAAGCCCATTTAGGAAGCCTGCCTTGGTGCCCGTGCTTGTTTCAATGGCCCTGGACAGCAGGGCCCTGCTGGAGCACATGGGCACCAGAGCAGAAGAGAAGGGGTTAATAAAGGGTTTAATACCAAGAGGCCACACAGCAAAGCCCAAGTTAGGGCCAGCTGCACCCCTCCCCCCGGCCTCATCCTGCTGCAGGAGCCCTGGCAGGGATGCAGCACTCAAGTGCTTCTTTCCCCACTTCCCTCCTGCCCCACTTGTGTGATGTAAAGCAATCCTTTTGTTTCCTCTTTAAGACATTAGCCTTAGGGGCCATTACAGGGAAAAAAAGGTAGCTGGGGCTCTTTTATCTCAAGGAATCCATTAGGAGTGGGGGTCTTTTCCTTCCTGATTGCCCATGGAGCAGCTCCTGCTTTTGCACCGCTCCAGGGACATCTCGTTTCTCCATGGTCACCTCCTCCCTGCCCCATGGCCATCTCCTCCCTGTTCCAGGGACATCGAATCGCAGCTCCAAGGACATCTCCTTCCTGCACCATGGCCTCCTCCTTGCAGCTCATGGCCAGCTTCTCATCCCAGTCCACAAATGGGTCAAAGAGTGTCACTATGTAGAAAGCAAAAGTCGCTGTTCAGACCTCTCTCAAGTGAAAGGAGAAGGAGGACATGTTTTTAAATACACCCGAGTGTAACAGATTGGCTTTCTCTTTACTGACATTTTGGGTGACTGAGGGATATTTAGTGCTCTGGCACGTCTTTGTGGCTATAGAAAGCAGAAACTCATTCTTGCTCTGTTTATCCTTGCACCAAAAGCAGCAGACCTTGTGCATTTGCAAGATTCCAGGACCTGAGGCTTTAAATAAAACCCCTGATATTATGATGCTCTTAATAAACTTGAAACCACTGAAATAATAATAAAAAAATGAAAAGAAAAATGACCGGGAAACTAATTAGGTAGTGAGGGGGAGGGGTTCTTTTTGAGCATACCCTTTGCACTGGAATCACAGAACAAACATTTGTACTGTACAGTGCTTGTCACCAGGACCCACAAGGACCTACCTTAGGCTAATATAAATCGCCTGAGTTCCAGGAAGGCATTAGCAGCAGATAGGAGCCTGGTCCAACCTCACCGGAGACCAAGCAGCCGTGGTCAGCCCAGAGCCAAAGCAAGCCAGCCCAGCTGGGTGTATTTACCCAGGCTTGGTGGTAACAGCTAGCAGCATTCTGTGGCTTTACTGCAGATAGGGGCTGGCTTGCACGGCAGTGATTCAGAAGACAAGCAGGGCGAGGACACCAAAATAATCCTAGCTAAATACAGTGTTCAGCACAAAAGATGCAGATTAGGGTAGAAAAGGTGCCAGCAAGCCTCACTCCTGTTTAAGTTGTGAGATATTGGATGCATTCGAAAGCCCTTACTCAGCACCTGCCTGTATCCAAGCAAGGGGAAACACCTCTGGAAGCCTTCCCCACAGGCACAGTCATGATGGGCACCACCGAATAGTTAAAAATAGAGGGGATAAATGAGAGCAGCTGCCAGGCCCATGGTGGGAGCATGCGTGTGAGCAGAAATACATGTGAGCCCTCAGCCAGGGCTGGTGTGAGCAGGAGCTTTACCGTGTCTCCTTGTCAAAGTCATCCAAAAGAGAAATGCCAGTGGGCTGACAGTAGGAGATCACCTCCCCGGGCCCTGCCCTGTCCTGCCCTGCACTGCCCTGCCTTAGGAGGGAGGTTGAGAGTGAGGGAAGGAAGGAAGTACAGGCTTCCTTCTCCAGTTTGGTTGCTCTAGAAAATGTGGGGTCCTGGGGAAAGCCATAGGGGGATTCCCACTCTGCTCTTCAAAAATCAGTGGTTGTACATGCCTTGAACCCACACGCTCAGGCTCCAAAATATTTCAAGTTCACCCAATAGGCCAAGAGAATAAAAAATAAATGTAGGTGGACTCCTGCCAGGGAGCACACGTGGAAGGCCAGTTTCTCCACTGCTGCCCATTCTGACAGGTCTCCCTGTGCTGTCTTGTAAACGTCCTCCCCACTCGCCATATGTCACACATACCCTCCCTGGACACACCAACACAATTACACTGGGCTTCAGCACAGCCAGGGGACAACATCACTTTCCCATCAGTTCAGCGCTGTTGTGGGTGGCTGGGGAGATGAGTGACCCCCAGCTAGTTCTGTCACAGCCAACAGAGAGTGGGAATAGGATTGAGTCCACTTGCTCGAGGCAAGACAAGCAGAAACACAAAGGTAGCAGGAAGAACACTAGTGTGAAAAATGTTTAAACATGTATGATATTGCAGAAGTGACCTCCTTTGCTATGATGATCCTACTTCAGCACAGGCTAGTGCCACAAAAACAAGTGAAGCTGTGTGTTGTCTGCTGGTAGGACAGCACATGAGCACTGACCTAAGCAGCCCCTTTGGTACGGCTCAGGCACCAGAATCCACAGCTCAGGTTTGGTGTCCCACTCTGCAAACCCATCAGCAAAGTGTTGGCACTAAGCAAATTTACTCAAGGAGAGGGCCCTACAGCAGGTGTATATTTTGTATTAGGGTTTTGTGCTGAGGAATAAGATGCAGGAAGGGGGAGGCAGGTGGCTCACACACACCCCACCTGCAGCAACAGCCTGGTGGCAAGTGGGGACCGGTGAGCATGTAGGCTGCAGGACAGAGCCCTGCGTATCCAGTGATGCCTGCAAAGATGTGTATAAAGCAGCCTGGTTTCCAAGCCTGGGCATACCCCTGTGGATTTCCTTCTAGGAAGGAAAGTGACTGGCAAGCCCACAGCTGCCTGTTAGCGTGACATCCTGGCTGCACCCTTCTCAGAGCTGTGCTGCCAGCCCCTCAGCCATGGCTGAGCATAACACCAGCGCTGCCATGAACGGGGTGTCTGCTGGCATGGCAGAAACTCACCGATCAGCCACAGAGCTACATCTGGTGCTGAAGGTAGCATAGGTGCCTTGCTCATCCTGATGTTCCCAGCAGGGCTGGTGAGCAAACAGAGGTTTATTGCCTCCAGTCAGGGAGGGTGACTGCTCAGGCCTGCCCGGCATTGTGCTCAGCCATGTAGGCATGCGCTCCTCGAACCATGCAAGTCAGGCTGATAAGAGCCAGGGAGAACTGCAAGGGATTACATTTTGAAGACATTAATAAAAATAAAACAGGTTATCTTTAGGAGAATTGCAAACAAGGCTTGTCTTTCTGTACCTGGAGAGTTACTGCCGACACTGAGGAACTGTCCTAACAAAGGGCTCCATGAGACACTGGAGGGATGTGATGGAAACCCCACCATTTGAGATGTGATTGACTGGACAAAACATTGAAAATATGACGGCTCCGAAGCTGCCAGAAAAATACATCAGAGCTGATCTCATCTATGACAAGTGTATTATGTACTTATGGATGGATCTATACAATACCCCATGTCTGACCCAGGGTCACAGGCATAAAACAGTGGGAGTCACTATAAACACACTTATAATTATTTGGGAAATTCTTCTCTTCCTTCTATTCATTAAAGAATACTATTTTGTTTCTCTTTCCACTACTTTACTCACAAAGAATTTGAACCTCAGCAGATTAGGGTTGGCAGAACTTTGTGGGGTTTGGGTAAGACTTTAAAATTCAAGCCACTTGCTGGAGGAATCTGCTCTGCCAAGATGTGGAGAAAATGTACTCCTTATCCTTGGGAATTGCTTCTATATCTCATTGGTGTGCAAACAATAAACAACACTAAGGGTGATGTTTCTGACAGTCCTTGCAGCCTCATGAGCAGGATTTATGCTGGGTGCCTGTTACACATTGCTGTCACAGTCCTGTTGCTTCATGTGCAATTATACTCCATCTTGGGAAGGTGCACCTGGCATTTTCGCCAAACACTGCTCAGTGCAGAGGCCATATGAAGATGATGCTGTATGAAAGGACAGAGAACTGTTTTCATCTGCTCCCTGCTCCAGTTACAAGCATTTCCTGGGGCAGAGACCAGACATACTGGGGAAAAGGGCTCAGGCCTTTTCCTATCTGGTGGACTGGCACACCTTGGCAAATAGAAAATAACTAACACCCAGAATTTGTTTAACCCAGCATGTTTTAACCTGTTTGGGTGTCAGCTCTGGAGTCTGACCTTGGATGCTGCCAACCCTCATAAGAACATCATGCTCTTTCGGGTGCAAGTGCCGAGGGCTGAGGTGGTCTCCGAGAGGCAGGTGGGCTTTCCTCAGCCCTTCCTCAGCCACTTCACCCTTGCACTCACAGAGGCAAGAAATTTGTTGCCAGTCTGATCTCCAGGCACTGCAGCAGCTGGGGCTGGACTGCCTTCACCTAGACTTTATGTCATTCATTTTTCCTCCACTGGGAAATGGCTCTCTGAGGCCTTGGACATCTGCTGCAGCTTGCCCAGGCTGCAATGCTGATTATTGGAGCTGGCATGGGTTCAATATTTTATTGTGACTACAATATTTTATTGTGCCAGTGCTGGTTTTCTGAACCCCAGGGGCTAGGAGGATGGGCATGGTTCTCCATATCTCTGTAGCGTGGGGGGGGCTTCCCATTCCTACGGGTGTTGCAGCTGCAGCCCCAGTCTCCAATGGGAAGGGCATTCTGCTTGCACTTGGCAAGTGGCTGTGTGAGGGGAACACATCAATCTGAAAGGGGGGAGAGGATGTTTTCCTTGGCTTAACTCGGGAGGACTGGAGGCAGGATTCGAAAAAAATCCTCCTGACAGGCAGAAAAGTAGGCAAGGGAGGGAGATAGGAAAACCAGGAAAGTTCAAACAGGAAGGCAACATCAACAGGCAATTAGCATAACAGAGGTTACCTGTTGGAAAAGCTCCAGGAAAGTTCCCACTTATTCAGGGAGTCAAGAATGTGTTGAGTCAAAGTTTATTAGGAAATGAATCTGGTGGGCTGAGTGGGAGGTGCCTCCTCCAACTTACCCTCAAAAATACTTTGGATGGTGTCTCACAGCTACTGCCCTGAAAGGCCAAGAAACCCATTGCAAATTGCTGTAGGATTCCCGGGACAGCAGTGCCCTCAGCCAGGAGCGATTTGTCAGCAGCTGGACAGGGAATGGTGGTAACAGGAGCCATGGACTCCTCCCTAATTCAAGAGGGGAGATTTTTCCCAGCAGGATCTTGACAAGCCGAGCAAACAATCAACAGCACACCACTGAGGCTGTGTCGGTCTGCACCCTCCCATCCCTCACTCACATACCTTGGGGACAGAGCCCTCATCTTTTGCGGGTGTTTTCTCAGCTCTGACCAGGTAAAAGCTGAGGAACATGTGAGATGGACCTGTAAAGTTCATTGTGGGAGGAAAGCGGCTGCATCCACGAGATGGAGAGGAGGGCTGGAGCTGTAACAGCTCACCTCATGAACACCACTGCAAACGCCACACCAGAGGATCAAGGTCTCCATTAGATGGTTTCCCAAGGCTTTAGAGCTCAGCTATAAAACTGTGTGCTGGGACAAAAGTTGGCAGCATGGGAACAAAGCTGTAGCATAATTTTCCTCTGCAGATTTTCCTCAGCCATTTCTCAGCCTGTACCCTGCTCAAGAACTGAGCTGGAGTGATTACATTTGAGCACTACACTGCCAAAAACCCCTGCATGTGCAAGGAGAGGCAGAGAAGAATCCAGTGCAGGATTGGCATCGGCTGTCTTGTACCTCTGGGATTGCTCTGCGCAATAATAGACAATAAATAACAGTGACTGATGCGGTAGCAGCTTGCCCTCCCTGTGCTCTGTGGAGGATGCCAGCGGGATCTGCAGGCACTGGGTCCTGCAGGCAGGATGGTGGCTTGGGGTGCCCAGGTGGTGCCCAGCCCCACACTCTGTGGGCAGGCACTACGCCTCCCACAGATGCAAATTAATGCCTCTCCTCCCTCCCTCCATCCCTCCCTGCTTCCCACCCGCTCCTCGCACCACCTCAGTGGCCACCGGGGAGGGAGCCCGGGGGGGCGCCCGGTGGCGCAGGGACACAGGTGCCTGTCACCTGCTCCCGGCGCCAGCTGGGGTAGAGGAGGATGGGCCGAGCAGCCTCGTCTCCCTCATCCCTTTTTCCTGCCTGACTGGGGGAGGGTGTGGGCCCTGCAGGAGGGGAAGTCGGTTTTTAAAACCACAGCCATTTGCAAGGCGGATCAGGTGGAGTATTTGAAATTGCTTGAAATGTTTGGGTGTTGGTTTTTGTTTTTTTTTTTCAAATAAAAAAAGAAGAAAAGGAAGCAGAGCTGCAATGTTCCAGGTGGGAAGTAACAGCACAGTAGCCCCAGGGTCAGCAAACTGCACTGGCAGGAGATGGACCAACCTGCCGAGGCCACATGGTGACATCAGCACAGCGGTTTGACATCCCCTGGGCTGCAGGATCCCCAAAGCTGTGTCACTCCAGGCAGTGCCCCGGCACAGGGGCAAGCAGGGCTTCCTGTCCCTGTCATTCACGGTGGGCTTGGAAACCAACACCTCACTGGCACCTCCCCCGGCCTCCTGCTTCTCCCTGTCCAACTTCAGCTCCTTTCCCTTGAAATCGAGTTAAGGGAGGCCTGGGCTTTTCCTTTTGCACGGATGAGGTGGGGGTGCTGCGGGGGAGGGGTCGCTATAATTGGATCACTCACTGTGTGACTAATCACAGTGCCGGTAACCACAGTGACTGTGGTTTTAACCTTACTTGGTCATTCCCAAGCCACCGGATGACCCAGCCATCTGCAGCAGGGCGGGCAGCCGTGCCGTGGGGCCGGGGCACGCACCCCACGCCCTCTCTGCCAGCCTGTGCGTGGGTGGGGTGGGGCTGTGGGACATCGGCACATCCTTTTGCCATCTCTGAGCTGGTGGCCTCCCGGACGGGTGTGGGTAAGTTGGGAGCGTGGCCACAGAGCAGGCAAGACCAGGAGGTTGTGGTGGGGATGGGCTTCAGCTAAAAATTCCAGCTCCTGATCTGAAATTGGGGAGTTGCCCAGAGAAAGGACTCAGGCTTGGCCCAGTGGACAAACCCATAGCTCTGCACCTCTGTGTCTGGATGTGACTGGTGACATGTTTGCTGCAGAGGTGGCATCTGACTGCCCTCAACTTGCCCTGGTTCATCTATTTCTGGCAATAGAGAAACAGCTAGATTATGAATGGTAGATCAGATTAAGTTTTGATTCTTATTCATTTGAGTAAGAACAATCCGTAAAAGCCATTATTAACCTCTTTACCTTTAATTACCCAGCCAATTGCTGGGCATCCTGGCAGTCCTGCTTTTACCAGGCGACTTGGTGAACCTGAATACGGATAGGGGCAGCACTGCGTGGGCTGCCACGGCTGCTGTTTGTTGGGAAGCTGAGCTACAGCGAGGTGTGTCAGGGCATTCACCTTTCCCTGCAACAAATACTGGGCAGGAGGTGAGGCCAGGGCACCCCCCTGCCCCCTGCAAACACAGCCACATGGGAGAGCCGGGCGGCTGCTGCCACCGTGGCTCCTTTTGAGCCCAGTGTTCAGTTTCTCCAAAGGAGGACGGAAGGAAGCAACAAATGGGAAGGAAACGGGCCTGCTTGTGAAATCCAAAACCGGATCGGTAAGAAAAACATCATAAATTATGGATCCCCTGGAGCCGCTGGCAGCCTGTCACTGTGCATGATCTGCCTCCATTGTACTTTTCTGTGTGGGTGAAACTGTTGTAAACTAACACAGGGCGAGCTTTCTCTGCCGAGGATCGCTGCCCGCTGCTGGAAGAGCCCTCTGCCTTCCAGCACAAACAGGCCATTGCAAACCAAATGTTTCGTGTAACCGATAGCGGCCCCAGCGGATAGGCAAGCCCTTGAAGAGGGTGAAGGGGAATGAGGCTTTCAGCTGATCCTGCTCACTGGAGCTTAGCACCGGTGGACGCGCCAGCTGCAAGGACGGGGACGAGCAGCCTGGGCCAGCACAAGGCTGCCCATTGTTCCCCAATTCGCTGCTGGAAAAGACAACCGGATTAGGGGAGACGAGTGGCAGCGCCGCGGTGCAGGACACCCGTGCTGGGGAGCCAAGGGGGCTGTCCCGACCCTCAGCCCCGGCTCCCAGGGGCGGTGTGAGGGCACAGGGGAGCAGGCAGTGCATGGTCCTCGCAGAGCAGCGGGGGTTGTGGGCTGTGGGGAGGGGGATTCTCAGCCCCCCAGCTGCACCAGCCTGTCTCCGATAGCAGATGCAAGCGGGCAGGGGGAGGAGGGGAACGGGAGCAGAGAACGAACTCAAGGTCAAATGGAGAGGGGAGGGGAAGGAAGAGGAGGTGGCGGGGAGGGGAGGAAGGGTGTCCCCCACGCGGGTGGAGAATCGCTCTTTATCCACCGTCCTTCCCCCATTTCCACACTCCAACCACAGAGGCAGCTTCTCATCAGGATATTTATGAACGCACGCACAAATGGGAGGCTGAGGGGAGGCAAAAAAAAAACAACAAACCAACAAACCACCACCAGCCACCCAACCCTATTTTGCTCATTCTCTTTCTTCAAAGAGCAGATGTGCTGTGGCCTGCAAACCGAGAAGGACACTCCCTTGCTGTTAGCTAATTTAGGCTGACATGTTAGGGTTTTGTGGTTCGAAACAAGAAGTTTAGTAATCAGCCACTAACATTAACCAACACCTCTCACACAACCGCCTGCACTGGGCTCGGGCATCCCTATACATAATGGGAATTTTTTTTTTTTCCTTTTGCAGGAAAAATAAAAAAAGGCAAAAGGCTCGTCAGCATAAGACAGTTATGTGGTACTGCCGGCAAGTCCCTGGCCACAGGAGCTGATCCAGCAGCCCGCTCTCACGGAAGCCCAAAGAACAGCAGTGGCCAGGAAAAGGCTGTCGCATTGCTCTGGTGCTTGCCAAATGCGTGCCACCCCCACAGATTCAAAGAAATAAGTCTTTCTAGCAGGTTTATATAATTTTAAGAAGTCTTGCCTCTCCTTTTAAGCCACTTTCCTGCTCATTTTCTTTATTTCTGGCCATGGTTCAGCAGCTCTTCAGAAGGTGGGCTGGTCCCTCATTGAAGATTCAAATGCGCTTCTCTGCCAAATTGACCTGCTGTTATCCCCCCTTTCAGCTACTGTAACCAACACCGCACAAACAATGAATTATGAGATTAGAGTTACAGAAAAATGGCCTCATTCTGCAGATGTTGTGTCTGGAACCGGCTGCTGCGGACTCATGTTTGTTGTGTCATCTTCCTCGCTTCCCTCCCCTCCTCCTCCTCCTCACAGTCCCACCTTCGCCGGGTGATGGTGCACGCCAGGGACCCTGTTATGCAAAGGGTTAATTAGCATCTTCCAACTCCAACACAGTCCCCCCCAGAAATGAAGGAAAAAGAGAGGAAATGAGTGAGAGAGAAAAACATCATTGATAAGAGAATAGCCATTGTATGGACAGACAAGCAAATAATTGAGTTGGAATTAAAAAAGCCATGGCAGAATTATTTTAAGAGATATTGGAGTTTCACGTGGGAGCTGCATGGTGGGGACAGCACAATGTGGGGAGGATGGAGAGGGCACACAGGGCTCCTTTGTTATGTGAGTGTGTTTTGGGAGAGGCAGGGGGTGTATGTGTGTGTGTGTGTGTGTGTCTCACACGTGTGTGTGTGTGTCTCACACGTGTGTGTGTGTGTGTCACACGCGTGTGCAGGAGCTGCCACACAGGAGCTGGCTCAGCATCCCAGCCCCTGGTACCTGTGAACTGAAAGCCCCACCGTGCACCATGGCAGCATCAGGATGCAGCCCTGAAGCCTCCAAAGTACATTTGCTAACTGAGGAGCTTCAGGGTTTTGGATTTTTTTTTTTTTTTTTCTACAACAGCAGATCAAAATTTTCAGGTTAAAGAGTGGTGCTTTTAAAGGACTTTTGGGGACAAGAAAATAAAATAAAACCACCTTAAGCTCTTGATGCTGCTGAGAGTTTTGCTGTTGACTACAGCTGGGAAAGGAATTTGCCCAGGAAGCCAGTGACTGATGTGGATTGTGCCTGGCAGATACACTTCATCATTCTTCTTTTTCCCACTATGCAAGGATTACACAGCTCAATAATTATATCTTATGTGCAATTTTTAATGCACATTAGGGAGTGATGAATAGAAATAAAAGCTTCCTGCATGCTTAAGGACCAAAGTCATGCTCTTGATTAGTGGTGGGACAGCTTTGTTTCAGAGTCAGCTGGAGCTATTTGCCAATTTCATATTTTTGGGGAGTAGCTTTGACAAATAAAACAAAAATTCACCAGCATTTAATTTGGAGTTTTCAAATAAAGTATTGGCAGTTTTCAAAATGAAAATACTCAACTCTGTGTTTTAAAATTATGTTACACTTTGAAAATTATTTATGTTTAAGTACTTTCAAAAGCAAAACAAAATTAAATGGTCTTCTTTGGAGTGAAATTAATCTATACTTATTTCCTATGTTGCTGAGCCTTTTTTTCCAGTTCAGTGAAAGTTTTTGTTATTGTTAAATTTATGTAAGACAGAGAGATGGGTGCCCCAGCCCACCTGGCTCTGTCCCCCAATGCAGAAGGAGGTGTCATTGCAGGGGAAGGTAATTGTCCACATGGTGACAATAACCCTGAGTTCACCAGGATGCAGCCAGGTGAAGTCACAAGTCAGGCACTGTGGAAATGGGATGAGCACAGTGCTGTCCAGGAGAGGGAGGAGGGCCACTAAACCTCTCCCTGCTCCACTGCCCACTACCTAACTTAGGAGTCCCAGCCCTCTGCCTCTCCAGAGGAGCCTGGAGGTCATCTTGCACCAGAAAGCTGGGAGTTCCTGCATCAAAGAGCAGGAAATCCCGAAGTGGGGCAGTGTCATGTTCTCCAGAGAAGATGCGAGTGTCTCTCTGAATTGCCTCGGGTGGCATCCATCCTTCCTCTGCCCCCCACGGGCACCCTCTCTGGCATGCTGTGGTGCTGCTGTGTGCCTTTTTAGTAACTGGGACTGCCGGGACACTCCAGAGGAGGAGAAAGCACAAGACAGGGACAGGAAAGCGGCGGCGAGAAGAAGCCCCACAGAGATGCTACATCTGCTCCATCTCTCTCTTTTCTGCTGGTATTTTAATCACTCAGCTAAAACGAACAGCAAGTTACAGGATTTGGCTTGATCTTTTGTGTTTTCTGCAGATTTCTCAGCCTATCATCTCATCCTGTTGTGCTTCAGGCAATGTGTACTTCTAGGCTTTCTTTGGCACCAGGCTGGAGCTGTAGGTAGGCTCCGGTACATTAAAAATAGGTAGTGTTCTTGAGGAGAAACAGGCTTTTCTGAGATGCTGAAATCCAGTTAGGCAGCAGGTTCAAGATCATCTTCTTCTTCCTGTGTCTCTGATCTCAACTTCTCAACAGCATCAGATCTGTTTCCACCCAGTGCTTCTCCCCATTGTTTTTATTTCCATTTTTTAAGGCAAACTCATATTGACATTCTCATCCCAGTCCTGTGCTGGTAAGACAGGTTATAAACATCAGCCTCCCTATTAGCAAATTCAACTAATAATATGACAAAGCAACATTTGATAAACACCAGTTATTAAGACCCAACAGTGACAGAAAAGAACATTAGACTCCAGCAGCCTGAGGTCCTTATCCCTTCTTTAGTTCCTTTGTCTGTATTCACAGCGACTGTTTTCTCCTGTGCCACTGAGAGGTTTTGTATCCTCCATTCTGTTTGCCTTGGACATTTCAGTAGAGCTTACACTTATATATTTCAGGGGAGTTTGAAATGATGCTCAGAGGCAGCCCAGGAGAAAATATAGGGACAAAAAAATCAGAAAGGTGCTCAGGTGGTGAGTGCGTTCATAGTTGTGTGGTAGCTCCCCAGCCCATTAATCTGGTATTGTCATGTCTATACAGAAAAAATTACTTCAGTTTTCTTGGAATTTGGATTGTTCCACAGGGATTTATGAGGCTGTGCTAAGGCTGAACAAAATCTATTTGGTTTCATTTGGAATATTCAGGTCAAATGCTTGCATTTGGTTAAACCCCCCTGTAAGAATCAAAAAGGAGACTGGATTCTGGTTGCATGCCTGCCTTTTTCCCTCCCCCACCCCATCAGACAACAAGTCACTCATGAGGAAAGCTTGAGCAAGAAAACCTAGAATTAATTTGAGAAAGTTACAGGGAATGATAAAAAGGTCTAGTAATGGAAATTGCATTAACTTGAGTGCTCAAATCCACTATTAATCGCCATCCCCATGCTAAGAAGCCACCATTTGGTGCTACGATGCTCTCAGCAATACCCACTCTTAGGTCAGGCAGGTCACTCCCAGCAAGGGGACCTTTGTGGTCACAAGTGTTCTGGCTGGATGGTGCCAGGACTGCCGTGCCATCACCTCGACTCCCCCTGCTTGTGCTGTAGCCATTTTCCTTCATGCAGGTAATATATGAGCATCCAGGCACCTGGCAGCATCCATTGCTTGATTTTAATCTATTTTTTTTAATCTGCATTTGAGTTATGGCTTTAACCTTTGCAGCAGCACCTTTTTTAACCCTTTTCAGAATCACCCCATAGCTCACACGTGGTATCTCTGCTATTTGGTATTCTGTCTCTTTGTTGCTACCCATATGCATTTTAATCTCTCACTGCTCATATTGTCCTTATATAGATACCATATCAAACTCCTCCCCATCAACTACAGCAGTGAACACCTGTTCTCACATCATTAACTTCATGTGCTTAAATTCTTCAAGAATATCACTCCTGTCCTGTAGTACTGCTGCATGTTGAAGCCTGATGGATAATCTGTAAAATCTGCAAAATAGCTTCAAGGATGTAATACAAAAGATTCTCCATCCAGATTCACTTGCTGGTTCCCAAACATCCCATTTTAATTTGTAATATATATGCTTGCTGTTTGGGAATAAGTTTATTAAGCATCTGGGGTTAAAAAAAAAAAAAATCCCAGTTTATCCATCCATTATTCTTCCAGCTCAACTGGTGCTAAATCAACAGCTTTAATAAAGTGTTGCGTTTTCCAAATGAAAGAAAACCATTTCAGGACTCCTGGAGGACAGCACAAGAGCCTTTCTACATCTCCACATGGCCAGCATCAACTTCATCACCCTCAAGGCTCCCAAATTTTTTTTACTTGGGTGTCAGTTTGTGCAGGAGCACCTTGATGTGCAGCCTGGTGCTCGCTGTCCCTCATCCGACATATCTGCTTCCCGTCAGCAGCAGTACCACAGATCCTGCAGCCAGCCCCCTCCCTCCCTTTCTCCCTCCTCTTTCCTAAGCCTTCCCCAGGAGGTGCCGAGTGGGCTCTCCCCACGTGATGGGAGCAGCTGCACTCCTGCTCAGCCCCCCCTCGCTCCCCCTGTGTTGCAGCTGCAGCCCATCCTGCCTACAAAGGACGAGGAGCTAACTTTTTGTGGCATATGCTGTTACAGTCGGCTTTGCTGCATCTTTTGTCTGGATTTGTTGTCTTCAAAATAGCTGAAGCCCCTTTGCTTTCTCAGCATTCACTGAGCCTGAGCATTCAGCCAGCCAACGCATTAGTATTTTGTCTTTGTAAGCACTCGTGGCTGCTGTGAATTTGGCCAGGAGTTGTTAGATCTGGGACATCCTGGCACTCTCTTCCCTTCTCTCCCACCACAAACTGGTGCTTCCTGCTCAGAGGACTGACCTCAGTCAGCCACCTGTTTGACTATTGGGCCATCCCATCCCATCCCATCCCATCCCATCCCATCCCATCCCATCCCATCCCATCCCATCCCATCCCATCCCATCCCATCCCATCCCATCCCATCCCATCCCATCCC
>JAHLSL010000021.1:18970073-19025796 GCA_025920805.1 Petroica traversi
CCATCCCATCCCATCCCATCCCATCCCATCCCATCCCATCCCATCCCCAGGTTATCACCAGGGGCTTGCACCTCCACCTTTGCTGTGCTGGGGTCCCTGTTCACCCTCCAGAACTATGTGATGATTAGTGATCTGAGACCCTTCCCTTCCCAGCATCTCCCTGAGCTTTGCCTTTGCAGTGTTGCAAAGACTCCAAGTTTAGCAAGAGCAAACCTTTTTCCTCTCTTTCTGTCCGCAGCACTCCCCGAAAGGTTTAGGAAGACTCACTCAAGAATTATTTAG
This sequence comes from Petroica traversi, assembly GCA_025920805.1. NCBI lineage: Eukaryota > Metazoa > Chordata > Aves > Passeriformes > Petroicidae > Petroica > Petroica traversi. Next base: position 18,970,356 of record JAHLSL010000021.1, read on the forward strand.
GAATGACAGATGTGCCTTTTTCCCAGCCTGATGTGCAGGGAGGTTTCCCTATGACGTAAAGGTCACCTTTGCAAAGAAGGGTGGTGCTGGCAGCCCTCTGGCATGTTCAGCAACGTAGGTGCCTCCGAGGATTTTGGGCACGTGGATGCACTGACCAGGAGCCCTGAAAGCAGCACCCACCTGGGCTGTGCACACAGCAGGTTTTGGGGAGCTTCCACAGCCACAGAACTCACTGTGACTTCTGGTGAGAGTATCTGCAAATGTGGTCCAAAACTTCTCTGTGCTCTCAAGTATTCTTTAGAGTACATAGAAAAAAAATTGTCCTTCTCTAAACTTCCACAGTATTCCAAAATGCGACTCTTGCTTTTCTCAGATCTGTCTTTAAAGCCAGAGGGAGTGGGAAGGCTTCCTTACACCCACAGACAAATGTGGCTCATGCGTAGGAAAAGAGAGACTTTACAAAATAACACCAAAACACCTCATGTGGTGTTGTCACATATGAGAATACAAACACAGCTTTGGTGCAAAACTGTTTTATGCCAGGGAGTCTGGAAGTAGCTGGTGTAGATAAATGAATTTCAGAAGCAGTTAAGTATGTGCACATTAGGTGAGAAGTCTTATGCTCAGGAGAGCCTTACACACTGCGTTACACACATTAGCAGCTGCAAAAGTCAGGAATGTGCATTTAAAACCAGGAATTGGAGGAAACAATGTGTTTTTTCTTCAGCATTCATGGAGAAAATTAAACGTTTTTCACACAAACTTTTTGTGATGCCTCCTTTATTCTGCATATTCTGTGCATAATACCAGTCTTATTAACCTCTGCCTCCTGCACTCACCCATCAAGTACAATAAAATGGCTCCTCTGATGTCCTTGGTCTGCAGGGAGTTTCCAGAAATGGCATCTGTGCTGACATTGAAATAATCTGCAGTCTGAGGCAAGTATGCAAGTTATTGACGAGGCTGCCTGGCAGTGGCGGTCAGCTCTGTGAACTGCTCTGTTCTTGTTTACTTAAAATCCTTTTCCTTCCTCTCTTTATTTGAGAACACAGTATGGCATGCCACAATGCTATCTCATAGCAGTCCCACACACAGAAGGGCTGGCCAGGGACCGTGGCCCGATATTCACAGTGTCACAGAGGATTCATTGCGCTCTGCTCCTCCAGCAGAAGCTGCGGGCTTTCACTGCCTCTGAAAATCCGGTTTCTGCTCTTGGTCTCCTGGCATCGGTCCCACAGCAGGGTCACAGTGAGAGAGATTATACCCACCACATGACAGGAGTCAATTCCTACTGACTCCAGGTAGCCGGCGCTGCCACCGTTTCAATCAGTGCGCTGGTAATTAAAAATTGGGCAAGATCCAGCCACTTCCACTTGATACATCGGGCAGAAGCGTCTGGATGAGATGGACGGAGGGGTCCCGAGGCACAGATGGCTTTTCACAGGTCCCGCACAGCCTCCACGGGGAGCTGGAGCCCTGTGGAGGCTCTGCACAGCTCAGCCCTTCTCTTCCAGCAGCCTGCAGGGCAGAAATGAACCCAAAAAAATGCACACTGGGGACTGCACCACAGTGGGACACGGCAAGGACCAGAGCAGAGCAGGACACAAGCAGGCACGTAGGCAGCAGCAAAAAGCCATGGGACTGAATTTGGCCATCCTTCAGTTGATACAGACCACAGGAAGTACAGCTCTATCTCACAGTAACTCCCTGCACGTTTCAGTACAACAGCAAACATGTATTTATACAAAGACATCAGCATGAGACTTTTCTCTGATTGCACTTGTAGTCTGCTATGGCTGAGAAATACAGAGCATAAAGTTAAAACCCTGGAAACACCATTAGCAAGCCAAGTGAGCTGGCCTCCCAGCACCCCTGACTGCTCCCCAGTTATCCCTTACAGAAAGAGGTACAAAACCAGAACAGGGAGCCGCTGCTGCCCAGGGCTGTACAACCACTTCCAGCCTGTCAAAAACCATGGCTCAGTCACAGCATATTGAGATAAACCTGGTGCTCCAGCTTTGAGCCTTTGATCTTCAGCTGGTTTGCAAAGAGAGAAAGAAGAAAATGGTTAATCACAAACAGCTGATGTAGAAGTTGCTGCACAGATATAAAAATGGCAGATTCCACTGTAACCATGTACTTCCCAGAACAGGAGCTTTCACCAGAAAGCAGTTGTCTCCCCATTGCAGGAAATGGCTGCATGACAGGTATTTCCAGAGAGAAGAGCAGATTAAAGTAGTTTTCCATTTAACTTGAGCATTGGCTCATTAGGGATACTAAGAAAGGATATTCCTTGGTAGGAGCCCACAGCTCCAGCAAGTGTTTATAACACGTGCTGTGTGATTTTTTCCAGCTAAGCTGCAATTTCAGCTTTTGCCCTGAGGGTTACACCCAGAGAAGTTATAAGGGATGCTGAGATCTCTAAATCCTGAATGTCTGGTTGTTTTCCCTGCATCTCATCCCCTCTGTGTGTGGGCTCATTCACCTCTGGGTAGACACAGCAGCCTGGTCCTCACTGCTCCTTCCACTGGCTCATGGCTCAGCCCACCTGGCCAAACCTGTGCTGGGTGGCATGACAGCGTTTTCATGGTCTTCTTTACCATGAAACCTTTCACCAGTGCCTGTGCCAGGGCCTCTTCTCCTTCATAACCTTCTGGGGAACGGTGACAGCTGGGGTTTAGTGACCTTACAAGAAAAGTGAGGGTACCCAGCTGCTGGCACTGCCCCGTAAGACCTTGGGATGGCTGCACAGGACATTGCCAAGGAGGCTTTGGTACCACTGCTTCATTTCTCACAAGGCCCCTCACTCAGTACTGGAAGTCAAGGCTATCATGGAGGAGAGGGGGCAAAGCTGGCCTCTGCTCACTCTGGTGCTCACTAAAAATCCTGCTGCTGAGGAGCAAAGCTGGGCTTTGCACCAGGCTCAGGCCTTTCCCGGTCCCATCTCTGTTTGCCGCTGAGATCGGCAGCACTGGGTGAAACAAAGAGGCAGCAAGAGCAGCTGCGGGAAGATTTCCAGAGAATAAATATTTCTATTATTTCCCAGGCTGACTGGAAGCATTCATGGGCTGTGAGGAGATGGTTACTCCCTCCACTGCCTCACTTATCTCAGCCGCTCTAGGTGGTGGCTGCAGCAAATGGCACGCTTGCGAGATAACAGCGGCTTTAAAGGGCTGCTGCCTCGCAGGGAAAGGGAGCTGCTGACTCAGCCGCTGGAAGAATCAAGCAAATCATGGAAAAGGCACAAAAGTTTGTTCACAGCCTGAAGAGGAGAAAATAAGGGAGGGATTCTGAGAATAGGAAGACGCTGAATTCAGGGTGCATCCGCTGGCGAGGGGAGGGGGGAGGCCGGGCCAGCCAACAATGGAGCAAAACAAAACAACACAAAGGCAGGAAATGCAGAAGTTCAGGTTCACACCAAAGTTCAGGTTCACACAGTGTAGCTGGGGCAGCTGCCCCAAGCACGGCACAAGTACAGCACCTCCTGTGGCTGCTGCACCCCACAACATGGCTGTGCCCACCTGGGGTTTTGGAGACTCTGTCCCCACACAATTTGGTGGTGTTGGTTTTGGTTTTGTTTTTGTTTTAAATAAGCATGTAACACCTAGTAAGAGGGATGTGGAGCTAAGCTGGTGCTGTGAATGGCACAGCATACAAAGTATCTACACAGAGATGGTTTTATGGTACACTGGAGAAGTGGAGTGTTTTATTCAAAGACAAAAATGACTAGAAAATCAAAACAGTTATGTCCCATGTGGCTTCTGCTTTCTGAAGATTTGGTAACTCACTAGACAGTTTTGCAGTCCAGCTACTTTAGCTTTGATGAAATAACCAAACCAGCGTAAAAGGTGAAATCTCCAGTATTGTACATATTCGATGCTCATATTTCTCTAAGTATTTAGGGAGGTAACATTAAGTACCAAAGCAGGGGCGTATCAGCAGTTAATTTTCACTCACTACTAGTTGCGGGTGGGGGGGATTTGTTATAATGTTCGTAGTAAATAATATTTACAGAGGTCTGTTAACCAGGGAGTCTTCACAGTTTCATTTCCATTGCAGAAACCAGCATCTCTGGATGCTGAGCAAGGCAGCAGAGAAATGGCTGCGGGCATGAGGGACAGAACCACATGAAGCACGACTTAGCTAGCAGGTGTAGTTAGAATCAAAGATAAAATGGTTGATGTAGACTTCCAAACAAAACATGTATGGGAACTGAACTCATCTGCATGGCCGGGGGCTGAGCTCTGAACAAATGCCCTTGGCTCTTCACCACGGGGGCAGCGGTTCCCGGGGCTTGGTGAAACCTCTCCAGCCAGAGAGGAAAGGATGTGGATGCCCTCAGCCCACCGGGAACCACTCTTGCAGAGGGGCATCACCCTTGCTGCCAGGGAGGAGGGTTACAGCTCCCAGAGGCTGAGCAGGGAAGGGCTGGTTTCCATCCCGGGGCTTCTCTGTGTCCTTTAGGAGATGCCGCTGCCAGTTTTTGGGGCCGCACGCAGCTGAGCCCCCCCCTGCCCGGCTGTGCTGCTGCCAGAGCAGCTGAGCTCATTAGCATGTAAAGGAAACGAGACTGCAGCTCCTGCTCTGCTTTGGGTGCAGACCAGGGGAGCACAGAGCCACCAGGCAGGAGACACACAGATCCCCCAGCATCTCAGGAAGCTGTGAGCATTTCTGATGGAGCAGCACCATTTGCCGAAGAGACCCTGGCAAGAGAGAGATGCTTTGCTCCCATTTGGCGTCTGCAGTGCCACTGGAAGAGGGAGGGCAGAGCCCTGAGGAGAGAGCCCTCACACTGGAGCCAAGCAGCCCAAGTGCTCTGGGCAGCCAGGGGGTCTTATCCAGGGTCCGTAAATCTCCACATTAATTTATGGCACTACATAAAAGTTTAAAAAGAAGGAAGAGGCTTCTGTTCTGTGGGGAAAGGAAGTGGTGGGGAAAGGAGTGGAGACAGGCTTAATTTGTGCAGTAGCCTGGAAAGAGTCCATAGGGAGTTTAAAAAGCAATTGTATTTTGGATCCTGAAATTAAGCAGCAAGCCGCTCGCTGTTTGGCTGAGGGTGAAGTGGTCAAATGTCATGACATGTGAGGGAAAACAGCAGCTCTGCATCCCCTGTGGGAGCGCTGGAGCGAGGGGTTTAGATGGGGAGGGAGGGTTACTGCACCAGAGGAATATTAAAAAAAAAAAACCAAACCAAACAAAAAACCAAACAACAACAACAACATTAAAAAAGAGGACAGGAAAGCGTGGACGGAAATTTCAGCAGAAGGCCCAAGCCTGCCACAGCAGCAACACACACAGAGGCTGTAGGGTGGCTGGAGAAAGGAAGAGGATGCATGGGGCAGGGGGGGGGAAGGGTGAGGGAGAAGGAGGGCTGGGGATTATAAACCACTGTCAGCTTAATTTCATTTCCAAGGAAAATAAAAAAAAACTATTTGTAGGCACACAGATGAGAACAAGGAGATGAGATTTGGCCAAGACGGGTTTGTTAAGAACATACTGCATCAAATCAAATTAATTTCCTTGTGTGGTAAAGTAATAGGCTTTGTGGATATACTTGAGGTTAACAAGGCTTTCGACAGAGTCTTCCAAACATCTCCCTTAGCAAATTGGAGAAGCATACTCTAACTCAAACTCCTGCAACATGACGGAAAATCAAATTGAAAACTGAATGAAAAGATTTAGTTTATAGTTAAGACAGATTCTTAGAGGTCCCTCCCAGGACCTGGTACAAACACTGTTCAGCAGGGAGCAGAGATCATGCCTTCATGGAAATGCTTAAAATATTTTGAAATGTTCGTGTTTGAAAAAGGTCTGCATTTGAAATAATGCATGGAGAGGCATCCATACCGTCTGGTGAGATGCAGAACAGGAGTGGAATCAGGCAGAAATAACACATGGAGGGGTGACCAGCCAGGGGACCTCCAGGAGGACATTCTGGAAAAAGAGGGTCACAGGCTAAACAAAAATGCAGGACACCAAGGCAAAAAGGAGAATTGCTTAATGGGAGGAGTGAATGCGAAGAGATGAAGCCCCAGGTGAAGCAGCCTGGCTACAGGAACTGTCCTAGCCCAAACAGGGGGCCAGTCCAGAACCTGCCTTAAGAATGACTAAGGGAGCAGTCTGGAAGGGACAACCTGTAGAGAGAGATGGGGCCAACCATGGATCATCCTGAGGAGACTGAGGGGAAACACAACTGATTTCCAAGCTAGAAAATGCTGTTGCCAACAAAAAGGGATTGTTTGGTTGTCCATGTTCATAGAGAACAGGAGCAACACAAATAGCAAAAACTACAGCAAGGAGAGTAAGGTGAAATGCAAGGGAAGCACAGGATGGTTTGTGGGATCTCTGTCTTTCACGGTCTTTAAGAACAGGTTAAGTGAATATGCACAGAAGAACATGAGGGGTGGTTGGCTCTCTTTTAGGGCATTGGATTTGTTAAACCACCAAAGGCCCCTGCCAGGCCAATGAGAGGCCAGTTCACTTTGACACAGTAATGAAACAAAATGGTTGAGCACAAGCCCTTCAATAATAACTCCAGGTATGCAGTCTAATGACTTAATAAGACAGTTTAGGTTATTTTGTTTAGGATCTGGATGCTGTATGACCAGCATCCATAGTTAGGATTAGTTTTACTACTACCTTCAATATGGCCAAATTTTCACCCTGGGATTCCAGCTCCCTCCACCAACTCCCACAGCTCTCAATAAAATGTTTATATCACCCATTTTTATTGGCTTTTTCTTCACTTTCTGGTCAGTCGCTCTGTGAAATGCCCAAGAGAGCCTGGCCTTTTAAAATTACACACAAACATGTAGGGGCTCAAACAGCTTTTCCTGCACCCATAGGCACCACTGCCTACACACAGGTCAACATATCCTATTATCTTCATGCTTTGCTTCGCTGACACTTATGAATGCCACTGCTTAGTTAAAGAAAATTTTATTGGGCTAAGAAGGCATGTTATGGTGATGTTCATTACTGATATAACTTCTCCTTTCATTCATCATAGCCATAATTAATTTTCTAGCATGGATATAGGCTGAGATTTAAAGCCATCCTTGTGAAATGAATTAGCCCCTTTTCTCATCTTATTTGGAGTTCCCTATTGTGAATGTACTCCAAGTGTAATAGAGAGGTAATTTATGAGAATGAAATCTCATCTGTGTCCTATTCCTTGCCCTCTCTCTGGTGATTTTATTATGCTGGGGTACCTCTTGCCATTTGTTTAGAGGCCGGGCTGCATTTGTTATTTTAAGTTCAACAGGTTGTTTAGCATACATTAATGCACAGCAGGGAGCAGAGGCAGACCTTAGGTGTGTGACATCAAACAGCCAGAGCGTGCAGTTGGGGTTTGTGGATGAGGGGTGCTGCTGCATGCAGCATTCAGCACCAAAGAAATCCTTAGCAAAGGCTCACAGTGGTCCAAGACTCAAATCCCACTAAGCCACAGATCAGTCCTGGAGGAAGAGCTGGACACAGCAACTTGTGGGCATGAAGCTTGACCTGACCCTGCACCAGCACACTTCCTATCATGCCCAGTCCTGTGCATTGACACAGCTGAAAATGCAAAGATGGGCTGGATCCACTGTTTGCATCCAAAGAGAAATCTGCCATTAGTGCATCTGGTAGGTTCATCTCTCTGAAATGAATTAGCCCCATCCCTCATCTTATTTGGAGCTCCCTGGTGTGAATATAATCACAGCAGTGTTTGGAGAAAGCTGCTGACTTCTCGGGGATGAGCATTCAGCTTCAAGGGAGCTCAGGAAAGTTGAACAGAAGAAGGAAAAGTTTTTGCAGAGCAGTGCACTGCAGGGACAATTCTCCAAGGCCCTGCTCAGGGACTCTGGTGTTTGCAAGCAGCTACAGCTCCTCAGGCCTCAGCAGAGGAGCTCACACCTTTGGCTTGTGTCAGAAAGCTCCAGTTCCCTTGGTAAACCAAGGGGTAGCTCAGCAACTTTAAAGAGGTCCGTGGCATCAAGTGGTGACTTCAAGCCTTTAAACAACAAAAACCATCTTGCACAGAAGAGCAGATCCTGGCAATCACAGTTACAAGGGTCCTCTTACATCCACATCCTCATGTGGATGTAGCTGCATCTGGGAAGGAAAAAACCATGTCCATCAGCAGTAACAGTGGCTGGAGCTTCTGCACAGGGGGATGTCTTGTGATTGCCATGCTGAATTGAAAATAAAAATTAGCCTCAGTAACTTTTCACAGGTTTTTTACCTTTGGAAAGTGGCTGCATTTGATTTTCCAGAAAACTGGCATGTAGCTAATTAAAACTGCACATATCATCCTAACATCATATCCTCACTACTGAACTTCTAACCTGACATAAATACATTGCATACTATAACCTGTTTCTCCTGATTATTAACCTTGAACATGGCAACCTATAAATCATCAGTGAAACAGCTGGTGCTCAGCATTGCCCCAAAGGTGTATGATTATGATCATTTTATATATATCTTGCTATGCAGACATGAAAAATTCATTGAAGAGCTTGGTATTGTAAGACTTATTGTAATGAATTTTCCTTAAAACATAGATCATACTTAAAATAGGTGTCTGCTCATTATAATATAGCCATTTATATCTTCTTGAATTTCTTGTGGGGAGCTTGGCTGATTTCTAAAATTTAAATGGAATTCCTAAACAAATTCAGAGTGGTCAGTTTGCGTATACTTCAGGACAACATTTTCATTTTCAGTTTTATGCCTTTATTTCTATGAGGGTTAGGACCCAAACCTGCAAAAATCTTGAGAGGATTACAGATTTTTCCCTGCAATATTTGGTGTTACATCCATCACTACTGGGATTTCAGTAGCTGCCATTGGCATTTTAGCTGTGGGGATGGTAGTGGTAGATTCACCTGAGCTTTGGTCCAGCAAGCACATGAATTGTACAATTGTAAGTCAGTAAAAGAACCAAAGGGAATAAACATAACATAAAACAGGATATAAAACCAAAACCTGAAAATAAACTTTTAAAAGCCACTAAATCTGATGGCCAGGACCTCAAGGAACATGGGGAGGTAGTCCAGAGGTAGCAGGTCATCTGGTGACATTTTGGTTTTCAGGATGGCATCCTCACCTTTTTCATCCTCCCAACGACCACGTGCAAAAACACAGCCCGTGTCAGCTAAAAATGTGCTCAGTGACTTAAAGCCACCCAGCACCCATCTAGCAAGCACTGAGAAGCCTGTGCCACATGTTCCCATCCTACACACATTTTACAGAGAGGCTCTAACTGTTCATGTCTAAACTTGAGTGGTTGTTGGCAGGTGATGGGAATCATGAGAGAGAGGCCCTGCTTTTTGCTACTGATTCATACCATCAATTTATCATCTTGCAGACAAAACCACTCTATTCCACGAGGTTATGAGAGGATTTTGTCACCTCTGGCTCCCCTCCCTCCTGCAGCTGCTCTGCCAGAAGCCCTGCCTAGGATGGGATGGTATGAGAGCTGCTTAGTGCCAGCCATTCCCATGTGTTTTTCCCAAGAAAGCAGTGTCAGTGAGGGAAGCTCTCCCTGCTCTTGCTGCAGCATCCATTAACAAAGTTCACCAATACCTGCAGAGCTCCACCAAGGACTCCTGCACTACATCAGCCACAGACCCTTTCAGTCTTCACCTTGCACCCCAGGGGCACCACTGCCACCTTGAACCTGGCAGAGAAACCACAATATTCCCACAGAAATCTCTGTTCCTCCCTAAACTGCTGGTTCTGATTTTGCCTGTGACACTTTTTGTTTGCTGCCAGCAGCAGACACACAGACATTTGCGTGCAACCTTATTGCACATTGGTCATCAAAGAGATCTGTGCAGATGTAATTTGCTTTTGCCTGCTCACAACATATTCTCCCTTACCTCTCAGAAAGAGTGAAGACAAGCATAAAAACCAGCTCCACAGTTGCTGGCAGATTATTTCTGTAGTGCAAACAGCAAAGGCTCAGCAAGAAAACCTGATACCACTGCACGCAAATGTTGCTTGGGTCACCAGAGGCATGAGGCCTAAGAAGAGATCTAAAAAGCCACCTCTCCATGAGGAATAAGTGAAGCACATGGCAGAGAAGCATAATTTGCTCCAATTTAGTTAAGATTTTCTTGGCACGCGATCTCGCAACTGCTTTAGGAAGACTTCATTAAACAGTGTGCAAGGAAGCCCCCTCATCCTTTAACTTGTGTACAGTGAAATCCACTGACAGAAACAGTTTTGCAAACCCCATTCCAAAGCCAGGTTAAAAGCAGCCACCTCTGAAATGGTTGTGGTGAAATGCTGCACGCATTGGAGGGCTGTTACTGCATGGCGTGATCCCTGCTAGCCATCAGCAGCAGAGAAGCTGATCCAAAATCATTAGAGGCTGTTACATAGAAAGGGTGCCAAGAAGAGCTGACAAACATGAGGTATTTAGCAGCACGTACTGAAAACAGGCTGAAAGATATTTTGGAGCTTGCCTCTCATGGTTTCTAGAAAATTGCTGTTTTCCTTTGGATTAAATATAAGTGTACAGTAGGCAAGAAATTATGGTAGTTCTTCACATGGCAAGGGAAACTAATAGGGCAATGAAAAGCTTGCTCAATTCAAACATTGAGTGTTAAAGCCAGCAGATGCCTTTTTCTTTTCCTGAATGCTCCTTTTCAGTGCAGTTGTATAGAGCCAATGACAGGTGCTCCTTGGTAGAAACTGGTACTTGGAAAGCCAGACTTTAAACTCTTTTAAAACTACCAGTTTCTGCTAGAAGACCAGTGGACACTGGAAGCATCATCTAACCACTTCTTGCTATCTGACAGAAAGCAGACAAGAATGGAAAATCCCGGAATATTATCTTCTCTCTGCCTCTCACTGATGTATCCACAAGCTCCCTTACTGAGGCAACTGTAAGCAAAGCCAGGGAAGCACTAAGGGAGGGCTTTTCAGTACACCTGCATGACCAGGGAGAAAGAGCAGCTGTTAGCTCAGAGTATACTGAAGCTTCAGCAATCTACCATCTTCATTTCAGATTTACCCCACCAGCAGAGCAGTGTGTGCAGCAGAAGCCTTTTGAGGAGAACACCAAGCTGGAATGATGCAAATCTTGCCACTTGAAACCAGTGCCTGAACTTGCAACTTCGCCAACTGTATTAGTCAGGTGAAGCAGCTCCACCGTCACATCCAGGGATGACCAAAGGAATATTAAAGAAACATGAACCACCACCATCCTGAGGAAGGCAGTGTACTGATTTATGTTCCCATTTCTGTGATGTACTATGCAGTCAGAACAAAAAGCAGCCCCAAGGTCAAGTGGTAGCAAGTTGTGCAGTAAAAGCAATAGCCGTGCCCTACCTTGACAGTGGGAGCTCAACAGGACAATGGGAAGCAAAGACTCATAGCTTGGCACGCAGTTTTCCATGGAAGTGGGAGACAGGAGAGAAGGTGGCAGATTTGATGCCTCACAGTGGGGTGGCAGGTTTGCCGTCGTGCAGTGGCAGCCACTGATTGAGGGGGGTCGTACTACGACAGCCCAAGATGTAATGAAGATTGTCATGTTCTAGGATGAGCTGGAGTTCCACCCAGGCAGTCCCAATCAGGGTGGTTCGAGTGCTGCATGATTGCTGCTAACATTAGCCTCACAACATCTCTGTGAAGAAGGCAAGTGTCATTCTCCATTCGGAAGATTGGAAGCTGCAATTAAAGCAAGCGCCTGAGGGAAGCAGACAGAATTAGAAATTGAATCTGGAGTCCTGGTCTGCTGATTCGCCCACGGGTTCACCTTTCAAACTTGGGAGCGGGCAAGGTAAAACAGTCAGAAGGCACCTTTTACCTGCAGCCCCAGAGATTCTCGCTCAGACTCCAGCACCAGCTCCAGCCTCATCAAACAGGCACAAAAGAGCAAACGCTGCTTGCAAAACAAAGCGCGTACCCCACTGGTCACTGGAGTGCTACAAGCTGGAATCAATGCGATGATTGTGACAGCTGAGAACAAATTCAGCTATGTTTGACAACTTCCAGAAAATATTGGCAGAGGACAGGGAGTCTGCACTGCCCAGCAGCACCTTTGTGAATTGATTAGCCATATAGCAGATGGCAAGCCTGCTGCAGACTGAGACAGCAGAAGATGGCCAGTCTGGTTGAGAAGAACTTGAAGACGACTGGGAAGAAAAAGCATGTCCTTACAGTGACAGCCCAAAGTGATATTTCAGAAATGTCAGATGCATGGCAGATGAGGAACAGGACTGATTTTTAACATTTTCTTCAGCTATTTATTACCAGAACCTGTCTGGCTCATAAAGCAAAATTATATAGCTTAGTTTAAACCTTTAACTGTCACCTCTTTCCTTAACAAAAAATCCTTAAAGAAAATATTAAAAATCTTTTTTTTAATATTTTTCCAAACAGGACTTAAATAAATCCTTCCAGAAACAACTGATATGTTTGAGAGAACTTCTGTGCTTTCTCTGAAAGCAGGCATGGCTTGAAATTTTCATTTTAGGAAAATATATTCTGGACAAAGAGTAAAGGCTTTGCCCTCCTCCTCCTGCCACATATTTTTGGGAGGGGTTTGGCACATGTTTGGGGAAAATTCATATTTTTTAATGGTTTTAGGAAATGCCTTAGGCTATTCAGAGTCTGCACAGCTGCTCATCAGTAGCCAGCCATGGCTGAAAGAGCAGAAACTATGGTTCAGAAAAATATGCCATCTTTGTCTGGTGCAGAACAATGCTGCTGCAGTGAAATACAATGGCCGTCTCTTATTTTCTACTAGCCCTTAGAAGGGAAAAAAAAAAAAAGACGAGGGAAAAAAAAAAAAAGGGAAGGATCACGGAGTTTCCTTGCAGGGCCTCTGAGCGGAGGGAGGGAACATCAGCTCTGCACTCACAGATATGCAAATCCTTCCCCAGGCCCAACAATAGCAGAAACCCTGTGGGAGGAGGAGACCGATGGCACTGCTGCTCCCAACTCCTTTGCCGGCAAAGCCCACAGGTTCCCGGCACTTCCCGGGAACTGCAAGGCCAATGCATCATCCAAGAAGAGGAGAGCTGGAAAAGCTGCGGTATCAGAGTTGACCGCTCTTTGCCCACAGAGCCGTGCCCCATCACTGGACATTTTAAGGCTTACAGCTTCCCTGCCATTCAGTTCATAAGTGCAACAGCCCAGAAGATTGATGAATCCATGGTTAATGTCTCTATATTGCCCCTTAGGTTAATAAGGACCCCATATAAAAAGTTGGAACTGAAGGAAGAAAAAGACTTTCTGTGGCGAGACCCCAATTAAGTATTTGCACTAAAATAATCCAAGCAAACTTTCTAAATGGAGGGATGGGACTTTTGTTTCTAATGTAACTACAATTACCAGGATTTAATGAAGTCTATGACTTCCAGCTATTGCTACCATCTAAATTTTTTAAGTAAAGACTGAGGGAGGACAAGTAACAGATTGGAAACTATCTGCTCTGAGTTACTGCAACAAAACAGCTCAGATGATAAGGTTTTGATGGTTTTACCAGTGCTGACAGCAATCCATAGAAGCTGGAAAAACAAAAACATCCAGTGACATGGATTTATCTCCCCTTTTAGAAAGTATGTATTTTGCACTATATTCCTTACAACCAGTAAACGGTTGCTCTTTGGTATCAAACCTATTATCTAAAACTGCAAGGAGACTGACATTCACCTTGCATTTGGAAGGAGGTTTTCATCAGTCCCATCAAACTTTGATCCCAGCAACTGTCAAAGAATTTAATTTCCTTCACACGTTCTCCTCAGAACAGCTGACTCAAGCTAGGGATTAAGCTAGATGCCTCAAACATCATCTGTCTAGGTAAGAAGCCATCTCCAGGTGTCTCCAAGGCATCCCTTGAAGCCAAAAGGGTACAACAGGTGTTGTGCATAGCACAGAAGCAAAAGCTGTAGCTAGCACTCTTTCTCACTGAGGAGTCAGAAATATCCATGGGCTGGCACCTTTCAGGTGTCCAGGGAAGTGTGGAGGCAGCAGGTCTGAGAGCCCTCACATATCCCTACACTTTCCAACCCCAGCCTTGATGTTAAGGATTTAGAGGTAACTGAAATGTGTGGTGCAGAAGCAAGAGAAATCTTAAATGTCCCAAGCAGTTTTGCTCACAATACCAAAGTCAATGGGACACTTTATACTAAAAATCTAATTGAACATCCATCCCTCCCCTCAATCTTAAACAGTTCTCAAATGAGGAAGTACTCAGTGGGAAAGGTCTTCAGTAGAAGTGCACAATTCCAATAAGTGATACACTTTGATATTTGACATCAATATAAAACAAGAGACTGAAGCTGACTGAAAAAACCTGGGACTAGTTTAGGAATTTGTCCACTATTTCATCAGCAACAGTTTTAAAGATTTACAACTGAACTGGTTCTCCTTCGTAGTCCTCTTATTAAAAATTGTGTCTATAGCAGCCTAAGCAGGTTAGTTGTTATTCAGTTCTCTCCCTTGGCAGGATTGCACACCAAGCACACAGAACAGGCTGTGTTAGCATGCAGACCACTGCTGTACTTTGACACAGGTACTTTCTTTTGAAAGCAACACAGAAAGTAATTTATATTCCTTGATAACCCCATTAACATTTCCATGGCCATTAGGAGGTCCAGCAAAAAATGGTTGGTGGCAAACAAAAGGCTCCTCATCATGAGAGACAGAAAGGGTGCTCCAAATGTGAATCAAGTGCAGAATAGTTTCTGATCTATGCATCTTACTCACGTAAGCTTTTATTCATTTAGACACACTTTTAAAACTCCGTAAGAATCTTTGCAATAATTAACATGTAAAAACTCTGTCAAATCAAAGAAAAACCTTCATATTTTCATGTAATACATTTCTCGGACATTAGATGGCAATCCCCCCACTTCATTTTTCACACCAGGGGCCCACATCCCTTTCAAAAATCAAATGTCACCACCTTTCCAACAGGTGAAGGGTCTGTTTGGCTTCTAGGAAGCAAGGCTGTTCGCAAAGCACAGAGCATAGGGGCTCTCCCATTCCTGTGGCATTTGTTCTGTTGCAACAGTTCTCCAGTTCTGCTTTGAGTAGGAAAGGCAGATGAGCAATGCCATCATGGGAGATGCTTGTACTAGGGGTAAGATTCACTCTTTTGTCATTTGGACACCCTACATCACGAGCTGGTTGTTTCCATGTCCAAAACCTATAGGCAAAAATAGAAGTTTCCAGAACTTCCCCATTTTGACAGAGGAGAAAGGGATTTAATAAGGCATTTAACAATATAATTTCTAGTCTTGCCAATTAAAAAGGGTTCTCCCAAGGGATATCATTAGTCTGTGTAAATCTTTTCTGGAAATTATAAAATTGAACTGAAAAAAAAAAGGCTATTTGGTACCATGTGTGGAATACACACAGTGGGAAGCATCTATGGACTCTTACAGTGGGAATTCTACAGACAGAAAAAAAAAATAAGACTAAGCATTTAATGACAACTTAAAAAACAGCTCAAATGAATTCAACAGAGTATGTAACACACCTGCCCAAATTAATGTGCCTTGGCTTTCAACCTCTCACTTTTTGTCGTGGTCTATGGGTGATGTTTTAGAAAGAGGCAGGAATAACACACCTCATCAACCATTCAGTGATGTCCATGCGGGGGGGAATCCTTCCTGACCTTCATTAACTCCTTATGATCTATTTAAGTGGCAGTACAAGACATCCTGACATCTATTCATTTCAACAGTGTGTGCCTGTGATTCATTCACACAAAATTCACTTCCTAAGCCTTCATTTCTCATCTACTTTCATCGTCCATGAAATATTCTTTTCAAGCCAAGTTCACCCCTTTTCATATATCCCCCTCGGGACCAAATTTCAGCCTTGCAGCACTTGCCCGTTTGAGCTCTCGTGCAAATTCACAGTGTACATGAGAGTGAGGTTTGCAGCTCTCCAGCATTCCAAAAGCACAGATAATATTAGTCCTAAAGACAGAGGTCCACCCACAGCTGGCAACTGAAATAGCTAATTTTTCATGTACTCCTCTGAAAATCTAACCTTTTATCCTCACTCTGGAGCTCGTTGTGTATGTGTGTGTCAAGGTGACAACACGGTGAAAACAGAAGTTCTCAAATGGTACATTATCTCCAATATCAAAAGGTCACAAAAGGGTACAAATCGGTAGCTCTCCAGAAGAGACACTGGTTTTTATAAAAAGTGGGTCAGTTTTAGTTTCATGTAGGTTGTTTGACACAGTGGTTTCTGGCATCACAAGCTCTGGTCTACAGGATACCACAGAGCCTTTGTATCCCTTGCTGTCACTACAGCATTGTGTTTTTCTACCCATTAACCAAGGATAAATGACCTAGATATTGTGCCTATTAAAGCCTCATTTTTCTTTTGCCCTTTTGTTCTTTAGTGTACCACATTATCACATGCTGAACACATTTAAAGTATTCTCAGTCTCTCATGCCCCTTTGAAGGAGTAAAGTAGGGATTTTAGCGTGCATTTCTGTAGAGTTACTTAGAGTGGAAAATATGAAGGCAATTCAAGGTTTCTCTTCCTGCCTAGTCCCCTGAAGACGATCAGTTCAGCATTTACAGCCACTAATCTATAAAGAATATAGCAGGAAAATGCTATAAAAAAGCCACAAATACAAATACAGAAAGTGAACACCAGTTCTGATGTCCCTAAACACTACATTCTATAATTACATCTCTGCATATCATGGGTCACTTTTATTAAAAGCATCATTACTACAGTTGGCAGCAATTTACATCTTATCTTACATGATAGCAGTTTCCAAAGAAAAAAAAAATAAAAAGACATCACAACAAAGAAAAAACAATACATTTACAAAGTCATGTCTGTAAACTTCAAGGCTAGTTTAGAGTTGAGGTAATGCTGTTTAGCTTTGTGGCTAAAGTAACAAAGTCCTTTAATTTAAAAAAGGTACCTGATTTTTTTCTTTTTGTTTATACCAGTGCATTACAAGATCACGAGACGATTAAACTGTAGCTTTATCCTGTAAGAACCTTCTCCGCGGGTTAATTTCCAAAAGGTACTCTTCACATTCAACAGCTGCCTTATTATTGCTGCGTCTCAAGACAGAGACATTCACACTATCATGAAGATTGTCAGAGAGAGAGTGTGTGTGTGGGTGTGTGCGCGCGTGTGAGCGGGTGAACTCCCATACAGTCAAAATGAAGCGCGAGTACGATATGTATGGTAAATTTCATCTTGACCTTCACAGCAAAAAAAAAAAAAAGAAAGAAAAAAAAAGGAAAAAAAATTTAAAAATTAAATATATAACTTCATCCTTCCTTTAAGCAGCACTTCCTTCTATTAGTGCCACTTGATTACAAATTGCTGCTTAATTCATAATACCAATGGTACCAAAAGAAAAAAAAAGCAGAGCATTATGTCAATTTCCTTAAAAAGACATGATCACCTCTCAAATTTCATCTCTCCTAGGGATAATAAATAATGCACTGCACAATACTTAATGACCAAGATACCTTTTGACACATCTGTATAACATGACTTGAACTTTTTTTTTGCTACACTATGTTACAGAACAGCTTATAAAAACTAAGTATGGACATTAACTGTGAGTGTAAACAGTAGGACTACCACTTGTCAAAAGTTTAAAACACTTTAACTGTAACTGGTACTGGTTATTCATCATTTTCATTGTTTTCTATTTCTTCCCCCCCATCAAGTGAGTCTAATTCTTCACCCTGTGCTATTTCATCTTCTAAAACGGAGGAATCTGCAGTTTTATCAAGGCTCTCCTCTGCATCACTGCCTTCGAGATTTTCTTCATCTTTAAAGGCAGCTCCTTCAGTTTTGTCAGTAGCCTTCTCTTCATTGGAGCCCACTGCGTTCTGAAGTCCTGCTAGTGCTGGGAAACCGGGCAGAGTCAATCCTCCCAGTCCTGGAGGTAGAAACATAGATGGATAGAAGAGGCCAGGAGCCATGGTAGACAGCAGGAAAGGATTGAAGGCCAGAGGGTTTGTGGGCAATCCAGTGTTGGTGGTGGTGGTAGTGGTGGCAGTGGCGGTAGTCGCCGCAGTAGCAGCACTGACAGATCCATTCGCAGAGTCAGTAGCAGAAACAGTGTCTGTGCTTTTCTCAGAGTCTTTGTTCTCCTCTTCATTCTCATTTTTCTTCTCTTCAGCTTTTGAAGTGCCATCCTCAGTCTCTCCTTGACCGGAAGCAGTAGTGGCATTTCCAGTAGTAGCCGTGATCGGGTTATTCAACAATCCGCTTAGTCCAAACATATTGGGCAATCCTGCCATCCCTGGCAACATCAGAGGCAACATGGCAGCCGGATTCTTAGTGTCCCCCCCCAGCAGCAGCAGCTGTTGCCAGCCCTGGTGGAAAGCCCATGAGGCCTGCGAGCTGGAGAGACTGCAGGTTCTGTAGGTTCTGGAGGCTTGTGAGGTCCATTCCAGCAAACAGACTGTTCATTAGTAGTGGGTTGATTCCCGAAGTTGATGCTACAGCAGCAGCTGCTGCAGCTGCTTTGGCAATTTCACTTTTTGGCCTTCTTCCTCTTCTGCTTGCTCCTTCCTCCCTCACAACAGGTCCAGTGAGAAGACGGTCAAACATGGACTCTGGAACAAAACCCTAAAAAGGGAAGGCGAAAAAACAAGCTTAATTCTCGAGTAGCTTTTTTAGCTTTCAGCAGTTAACGGATGATGATAGAGAAAACAGAAGGTATTTCAGCATACTCCAAAAGTGGTTTGTTTTTTCACCCTGGCAAATGGTGACTAGCTTAGTACTATAGTGAATGGCAGTAGAACAAGTAAAGAAAGCTGAGGAAATCAAGATCACAGGTTTTTTTTACATTTAAACACAACAGTAAAACAATACATGCTGAAAACTCTGTAACTTCATTAAAAACCCCACTCTGATATGCTGCAGTTACAAGTTTATGTGTTTATAATTCATACTGGATTTCAGAATAGTAATATTCTATTAAATTGAGTACTTGCAGAATTTTACCTTTTATTTTCAAATAAGTATTGTAAAATAAAGGCAGAAAACCTATTCCTTTGATGCTGCCTGTTACTGAGACAATGAAGTGTATATCTGTTATGAATATGACAAATACTTTTTCTTACTAGTTTCTAATGTACAAATACCTGTGCTTTTTAAGGATTGTTACTTGTAAGAAAAAATAATGCAAAACAAATGCTGAAGGCTGCCTTAACTGTAGCTGATTTTTTGAGTGTATTTCAATCCCATTCTGCAGCAGCCTCTTCTCACCACCACCTCCCTACCCAGAGCTGGGTAACTCCTACACAGATACTATAATTTTCTCAAAACCAGCTATGAGATAAAGAGTTAATAATCAATTTACACAGCCTTCAACATTTCTGTGCTATAACCTACAGTGAAGCATGGAAAGAGAGTTTTACTTACAGACTGTTTAACAATGTCAGTCCAATCTGGAGCAACAGCAAACTCAGGATTTTCTTCCAGCCATCTTGGCAAGTCCTTCATTGGAGGGGCCATAGCTCCACCCATCTAATGCAAAAGACAAGGTTATGACTTTAACAAAAGCCCAACAACAAAACCAAACAACTACTTATATGGACATTTGCTATGCACACTTTCATCTCTGAAGGATGGCAGCAAAGACTTTCAGTATACTGTATAAAACTACAGCTAGTTTAAAAAGATAGCAAGGTGCTGCAGCTTAGTCTGGTAATAAAATTTGTATCTAAGAACAGAATGTGCTAAAAAGGATCAAAATGTGAGAGTTATTCACTCAGGTGATTAATATGAATGTATCAGAAGACAAAGAAGGAATTAAAGGAAGCAGGTGGCACAGTCCAGTAAGAAAAACTGCTGGTGCCAAATTATTAAACTTTTAAAGAGAAAGCCTGGAGTAGAAAACCTGCTTTCCACAAGCAAAGACATTATTAAAGACCTCAACTGAAGTAACTTAATTTTTACCTTCTTTCCATTTCGTTTATTTACAACAGGTACCCTTTCTTCTCCTGTCAAGGTGTTTATATCCAGTTTATTAGGGTTTCGACATCTGTGTCGTTTTTGTTTCGGCTTCTGAAATGGGGAAAACAGCACATCTGCACTCTTCTGGAAAGAAGAGAAATTTATTGCTTTTTAGCTTTTCATTTCTTGACAAAAATCACCAATCATGGTACCCCTTCTCACAACAATTTTAAGAAAGGATCCGTACTCTCACAATATACGAGAAGAAATTTTTTTTGTATCAGACGAAGACATTTTGCAGAACTTGACAAACACTATTCTAGCATGCTGTTATATACAAATATTAAGAAAGGAAAAGCAAATCAAACATCCCAATGTCACTTGGGTGTGGATAAAATAGGAATGGTGGATAAAGAGAAAACTTCTGTTGAAAACCAAGCTACAAAATTGAATGACTGTGCCCAATGTGAAGAAATTCAGTCTGGCGTGCATAAAACTACCTTTTGTATTAATATGATAGAACAACACTTCTAGAATCACATACTTACTGGTACATAACTCGGCATATCTACAGTGTAAGTAGGATGCAATTTAAGCCATTCAACTAGATCCTTGTTTTTCGGGGCATCCTCTCCCACCAGCCTGGTCCCATCCTCTAGATTGATTACAGGGATGCGAGTGTCTGGGTCTAATTGACCAGGAGATGGAATGTTCCTTGCTGGTAGGGCTTCCATATCTTCTTCAAAAGCTTTGGTCACTTCTGCATCCTCCTGAAAATAATCACATCTGTATTAGTCTTCCCTTCACAGAACAGCTGGAGAAATAATTTCAGGGCCTGACTGAAGTGAAATGTTCAAGCTTTTGCATTCATAAGAGTTAATGGGTTTTAAATGCTCATACTACATAAAGTAGTATCAATGCATTAGAGAATTTTTAAAATTTAGCATCCTTGAACAATAAAGAGCATACTGCTAAAGGCAAAGCAGGTTTTTTGCATTTCCAGTACATATCCTCAAAGATTCTCCAAGACCCTCCCTTTTCAGCACATCAAGAAAGACATATTTAAGCCTCAAAATGTATGTTGTTAGAAATATATTTGGGGGGGGGAAAAAAAGAGAAGTAAGTAATTTTGGAAGTACAAGCTGCCTAAAACTCAGCTACAATTTGCTACAGTAAAATCTTGATGTTTAGTTCAAAAAGAATTAACAGCTGTAAACAAAGAAAAACCTGGTTGGGAAAAAACTGTATGTTTCTATTAGGCAGAGTATAATAAGACTTAAAACATATTCAGGAAGCCCCACAGACAGAAGAACAAAAATGAGACAAAAAGGAAAAAGGTTGTGGTCTTACTACAGTCAACGATGTCCGTTTGTTGCTCATAAATAACAGATCCAGCCCTTCTACATTTTTCCTCCTTCCTCTCCTCCTCTTCATGGGTGGTTCTCCATCTATTAAAGAGCCATTTAGTAGATGCCTTGTGGGTGTGCGTGAAAGACCTGCTTGCAGCAGCTCCATTTGAGTTTTAAAGGCATCAGACACGGGTGTGGAGACATTAGGCAAGATAAACTTTGAAGTAACAGATGAAAAATTTGAGGTAGAACTTGTTGCCTCTCGTGAGGCCTTTGATAAATCTACAACCTTTTCTTGTCCATTTTCTGAGACCACCTGAGACTCACGTAACTGGGCAACCATTTCCATAAGATTTCTCCTCTTGGCAGCTCTCTCAGCCTCAATTTCAATCTTTCTTCGTCTCCTCCTCCTCTGACGTGGAACTGATAAATTGAGTGCATCTTCCTAATAAAAAACGAGCATTTCCAAACATTAGCAAAGCTCTGTTTGCTATGCTGAATTTAAAATGAAACTCCAAACATATAACTCTGAAAACAAAGCCTTCATTTTATTCAAAGAAACACTTTTACGTTTTTCCTATTTTATTCATGCTGGTTTATTTTCTGTTACACAAGAGAAGCTCATGCAAGATAAAATGTTTCATGTAAAAAAGAGAATACTGCAGCCTTGCCTTTGATAACTGAGGAGAAGCTGTGAGATCTTCACTGCCACTGACGCTGGCTTGACCAACCATGGAGAGCTCTGCAAAGCTCCTTTTTTGTAGAGGGCTGTCCACAGCTGTTGGAGTGTACCCAGGTATGAGCCCCTGGAAATCAAACATCTGGCGCCTATTTACTGGCCACTTCCCTTTCAGCACTGCTTCACAGATGTTGTCTAATCGGTTGATCATTACTCGGTCCTGCATAAAGGATAAGTATGTAATGAACCTGCAGTGTAAACATCACCTTTTAAACTCAAATGAGTCTTATGACAAAGCCCAGTTTCCAGAGCTTAAGGAAAAAATTCAGAGACAACTATTCTTGCATGTTAGGATAAACTGATCATCTTGCAAGAAGCTAACACAATACACAATTTTGTAGAATAAAACATTAACACAATTCAAAAGCTGCATTTATATTGTGAGGGGAAGGAGAAGACAGACCAAGTTTTCTGTATGACAATGCACCAATTGAAAAATTTAATAGAAACTCACTGTTGCTTTACAAAACTTCAGTAGTTAGCAAAATCAACAGTTAGAAAGGGAAAATAATCACATCTGCAATCAGTATCTTAAAGCTGCAGTTCTCAAGATCCAAGAGGCTGGATCTGCAATTCTGTCCTAGGAAGTGGATCCTCATTAGCGTCACTATTAATAAAGTTCAACATTATGAAACGGGCACCAACCTAGGGACATCTAATGAATGTCAATTTTCATTCCACGCCCATTATCACTTCAAATTTCACTGAAGCGTGTACACTAAAAATCTCTAATTATGTTTATTAGTCTACTTATGCTGAACCTATACAGATGAAGGATTTTCTGTTCTACTTTCACACTATGACTGGAATAAGATTTTAGCCCATACTTCCAAAATACTTGCTGAAAGCAGAGAAGATGAGCATTATTTGATTTTTTCCCATTTCAGTATTCAAGTCCATTCCACGCTGGCCTGCCTGAAGTAGTATAAACTTTGGAACTCTAAGAAATATGCTGGCTAGAGAATATGAGCATCAGTTAGCTTCCTGAACAGCAAAACAGTGCAAAAGCCACTAGCAAATCTCAGCAGCTGCAACAGACTGCTTGCTTTCCCCAGAAATAAGCCTATTAAGAGCAAGGTCCTCCTGCCCTGCTATCCCCTTCCCCCTCCTGCCCCAACCAGATGGCCCTGTTATGGTGATTAGTAAGCTTAAGACTATTACTACTTTATTTTTCTCTCTCCCCTTACTGCAAAGGAGAGTACTAAATTAAGTATGGATTTATTACAAGGTTACGGTTTTATATTTTTAAAAACATTTTATATTACATAATTTTCTGCATTGTTACCAAAATAAGATACAGCTTTATCCTATCTAAAACTGTTGCTTCTGTTTGCAGGATACCTTAATACAATTACATCTGTCAACATTACATAATGGCTTAGATCATGTAGGTCACCAAAACTCTTCCCTACAATCTCCTCACCCCAAAATAAAAAGGTGATCTTTGAAAGTCTCTGCTCTCAATTCTGCAGATTGCTCTGCAGGCAAAATTCCTAATTCAAAACTGTACAGTGGTGTGAGAGGTGGGACTCTGCTGACATAGTTATGGACCCTATGAAGATGTCGTGTCTGCCAGCAGTCCATTGTTTTACTAAATGACACTATTTTACAAAAAAATCAATTTCTTTCATTTCCACTGCTAGTTTGTGTGAGCTTGAAGAAAAAAGCGCCATTCCGCAAATCATTCACAGAAAAAGGTCTCTTGCCCTCCAGAAGCACAGTATCACACAAAGCTCACTGTTACTTTGCAAGCACATTCCCCATATTTTACTTAAATTAGAAGAGACACATGTCTTTCTACCCCTAACCAACCTTAGGCCAGAAAGAGAAGGCAAATGTTCTCTCATGAAGCAGCTGAACCACAGAGGGATCCCCGTCTTCCATGTAAAATCCATCGCGTGTTTCATCCCTTGCAGTACTCATAGAGGCATTGCTTTCTTCATCAAAATTCTTACCCTGAGAAACTGCTCCTGCTGAATAACAATCATGACCAGGCATTAACATCCGGTGTCTACCCAGCTAGACAGGCTAAGGCAACCAGGCCTGACACAACATTTCTAACTCAGGCTTTTGTTCAGTAATTACTACAGCAGAGCCCCAACCCTCCACATTTGGCAGAGAGACCCTGCTTATTGGCTCAGTGAGCTATCCTGGAAATCATCCCTTGTGGGGAAATACCCCGCTGGTGCTGGATGGTTCTTATGAAAGCTTATTTAGCCACCTGATATGTGGAAGGGCAGAGGAACTGCTACATGTAGCCCACCCCATACCCCATAATGGCACCATGTGTGCCATTTACCAGCTGGCATGAGCTACAACAGCTGTGGGGATTGTGTTAAGCACACAGAATTGATCTGACCAATGTATTACCTTCAGGTTGGGAGGATTCTTCTGATTTATCATCATCTTCCAGTTTCTCCTCTTCATCTTCCTCTGATCCTTTCTCAGAAATAGATTTTGGATCTACATCTGTACTCATTTCTATGTCTTTCAATTCACATTTAACAGAGCCAGGCTCAGCCTCAGCATCACAGTCTGGTTTAGTGTCCTTATCTGCAGTATCTGTCTCCTCTTTGATTTCAGACTTTTCTTTGGCTGCTGAATTTTCAGACCCTTCAACTTTAGACTCTGTTTGTTCTGTAGTCTTTTCTTCTTGTACTGGTGTGGATGGGACAATTGGAGGTGTTTGACTGCAGCCAGCACCCAGAGGGTTTACAGAAGAGACAGTATTTGCATTACCTGTCCCTCTGTTTTGAGCAAAGTTTTTGTGAGCCTCAAGGAAAGAGAGCTCAGGATCATTCAGAATGTGATAATCTGTCCTACTGACTCCATGTTTAGCAGCACCAATCAGTAAGTCTTTATCATGTTTACCACACTCCCACCACTCTGGCAGGTCCAGACTTGGCTGGCAAAGTTTTAGCCTCTCCCCCAGCTGCGGGTGATGGAGAACCTGCTCCCGGATCTTGCGCAGCAGCTCGATGCGATACAAAGTTCTAGACGCGCGCTCCTCCGTGATCGGCTCAATCAGCGTGGAGAGATCAGGAGGTTCTGCAAGGACACCAAGTTGTACTGTTTAACATGGATTGAATGAACACCCATTTCAAAATCATTACACCTGGGCATTAAGTTTCAACAGTCCCACGGTCTCACAATACTCGTGCTGATTTCCAGAGTTAGTTAAAACTTACCGTCATCTGGTTTGACTGGCATTCGGCACACTCGTCTACACATATTCACAAAGCCATTAAAATACTTTTCCAAGCTTTCATCAGACTTCTTGTCAAGCCTGGCAAATGCTCTGAATTGATTCCACTCAAACTGATGTTTTACAGGATCAAAAATAACTCCAAAAGTAGACACCACACGATAAAAATCAGCTTCTTCTCTTCTTGTCCATCTAGTCAAGGAAGAAGCAAGAGAAGTGAGGCCACTGGACAAACCAGAGTCCAAACACACTTTAGAAGCCCCCAAACCCCCTCAGTTTATTCTTTCAAAACAAAAGAGCGGTATGGGTGACACACAAGCTCAAATAAGATTTAAAGAGAGGTATCACTGGGAAACTCACTTTTGTCGTTTCTCAGTTATTATAGCTTCCCTTTCTGCCTCCAGTGCCCTCACTTCTTCTCGAGGCCGACGTCTCCTGCGGTCAGTCTTCATTAGTGCCTCTTGCCTCATTTGTTGCCTTTTATAGCTGCGCTGATAGGCAGTAATGAGGCGACGCAGACGGGTAGTCAGGGTTGAAGTGTTGGGCCAGTAGAGTTGCCCTAACTCGGCATTGCTTTCACTGTGCTTGTCTAGAGAACAGAGAAGTATTTGCGCTGCAAAACCAACACTAAGCATTTCAAAGTTTCTACGGCTATAACTGGATTCCTGTTTTATCAGATAAGAACATGTGCCTCTAATACTGGTGCATAATGAATTAGAAACAGGGTAACTATTGGTAAGAGATAAAAAATAAAATCAAACCATCCAACTGTAGGAACTCAGAAATGCTCATGAAGCATTTAGAGATAACCATCAAGCACTGTGATTCGTTGTTATGAATGCAAACATATTATGAACACTGTAAGTATTTAAATTAATGCAATGCATCTTTAAATACATTACTAAGATGATCATTCTGCCTCTGAGGAAACACCTATGCTTATCATTTCCCACTTTATTATTCTCGCTTAAACTTGGCAATTTTCCTCCATACTGAGGAAGCAACGTATTTGTAACTTCCAAGAGATTATCTCGGCAAAACCATCAACGGCAGCATTATGAAACATCCGGTCTTTATCATCATGGTTTCTACTATGTAATTAGAAATCCAGAAAACCATAATGTGGATTATTCAAAGACAGTATGTAATTGTTTTGAAAAATGTGAAGCACGAAGAGATTTGGCAGCAAAAAGCTTTCTGTGGTATTGTCCCAAAACATTTCCTATCCTCATGTTGTAATATAAACAGTCCACCTTTCACTAAATGATCCCGTTTTGCCTTTTTAATTTCTTTGCTGTAGTCTTACTTGGGTGTAATTCTATGGATTCCTCTTTGTCTTCTGGAGGTGAGTTTGCGAATTCCTTGGGGAGAAGACAGAAGTTATTTTAGTTTTCAGTTTTGACCGTATGTCATGATTTGAGAAGAAAAATATGTCATCTCTCAAACACAGCAGCAAACAATCTTTGTAAGGTGCATTTATCTGGGAGCTCTCAAACTTAAAAACACACATTAAAATAAATATGGAGAATCAATTATAATTGTGCATATTTGTAATTACAGAAAATTGGGAGTTCTTACATCAATTTCATCCTTGAAAGGAGTTCTGGTTGGCTTATATTCTGGATCTTCATCCTCTCTGTCGAATTCACCCCTATAAAATATTTTAAAAAATATTTTCAAGAAAAATACTGGTTTTGAGAGGGGGCTGATTTTCTGGACAAAAGCAAAAAAGCTACAAAAGCCATCAGTATGGTGCACCAAGTTACACATTTGTATTTCATGCTCAACTGTGTAAACAATTCTATGTACTTTGTACATCATATGATCCCTTCATATCCTCAGGCAACATGTAAGTATAATATGACATATGAACCCATGCCAACATATACAATGCTGATAAAGTTTATTAATTTTTTCATGTCCTCCTTACCCATCACCGCCATCTGCTAACATGTCTGTCCCTCTCTGTTCAGCAGCTATGGCCTTTGCATCAGGCATGCCAACCCGTTCCAGAAAGCACAGTGCTGGATCAGCTCTCATAGAATTGTACTTCTACTGCCTAGACCTGTTCTATTCACAGCTGGTCATAGCTTTTAAAAAAGCATTTGTTTCCCACTCTGCACACAGGTTATGAGAAGTACAATTTTCTGGATTCATTGATTTATTTTTAAATAAAACAAAGGAGCTGTCACCATGCTGGAAACACTTAATTCACGTGAAAAAATTGCTCATGTTGGTAAATTCCAACAGCACAGAAACGTTTTCCCATCAATAACATTATCACATACAGTGAAGAAAGCATTAAATTTCATGTTGTTATAAAGTAAAGTAAAAACCTCTCACGAGTGAAAAACTTAAATAAGTTTCCTCTATGAATTTCACAATGGTTCTTGACATTCAATACTGGCCAGTGGAAACGCGCAGATGTGAATGGAAGCGCACAGGCACACAAGCACACACACACACACACACGTATTTTCTGTAGCTCCAGCCCTGCTGGAACCCTCAATATAGGCTGCAAAAATGCTGTATACATGGGTTATACGTAAGGCCAACGAACCTGTCTTATTAGGTTTAGGATGATGCATGTCAGTAAGATGACACTGTTCCCTCTATGGTTTTCAAACTGCTGTTTGCTTTTTTACTGCCCAAGCTGACTAGATGGAAAATGGCAGATCCCAACAGTGCACTGCAGGAAAATGATTTTTAGACTAGACTTGCCTCAGCTGAGCCCACAACACAGAGCTGCTGTACATAGGCAGAACAGCACAATTCAATTAGGATTTGTACTACAACACACTGCTCCTAACTGCTGTAGAGCCTCAAGCCAAACTGTAATCATGAAAGGTTTTATAAGCCATCATTCTCCCCTTTAGTCAGGCTGGGCTGCTGAGAATACCTCTGCGACCTCCAGAGAATTGGGATTATAATCAGGAATCGCTCACTGTATATATCATGCCAGCTCTGCATCCCCAGCCTTTCAAAGTTAACAAGGCTGCATCCCACTCAAGGGAGCCGGGAGTTCTCAACACTGACATTTGTGAAATATTGCTTGGAACAAAGCCCAGGAGGCACTTGTACAGATTAATAGCAGAGGTTAAGCCCACCGTCCACTTTGACACTGGTTGGCAGAGTTAGCAAGTGAAGCAGTGCTGGAAGCAAAGTTTATGGAGATCTATCTTACTATTTGGCTATTATTTAAACAAATATGGCTTTGTTTTATTTACAGCCAAGAAAGTAATGTTTTCTTCTCAAATGTTCTGCAAACATTTAAAAACAGCATCTGATATTTACAGCTCATATTAGGTTTTTAATGCAGGCAAGAAAAAAGGGAGATACAAGCCAACAGTTCTTTGGAACAATACTTGTTAATATTATGACTGAACAGTCCTACACACTGAAAGCTTTACAACTGATTTTTGTTGAGAGTGAGACATCACTTACCGTGTTTAAATACTCCAATTAAAAGGGATTTATCTGCCTCCTTATCCCACCAGTCTGCAGGAACTTCGGCATGGAATGGCTCAGGTATCCATACATCTACTTCACTGTGAAGACAGTATTATATACATTCTCAAAGGTATTACTAGACAAAGATTGAAAAAACCCAAAACAACAACAATTAAAAAAACAACCTCGAAAAACCCCAAGCGGTTTACACTGTTCTGTAAATATAAATTTTGAGCTGTAAAACCACCCCAAAACACAACACAGAAATTGAAATACCCTAAAAATAATTAGGATGGTTAAACAAACAAACAACAAAAAATAATTAATCAACCAAAAACCCCACAACAACCCCCCCCCAACATTAGGCTATTTTGGGAGTCAAATGGTTATCTAAATATGATTCATTTAAGGTCTTAGTATTTTTTTAATTTTTTAAATTGAGATAGAATAATCCCCCAATATTAGCAGAACTGCAAATCCACTTCTGTCATTTCCCACGTCGTTTCCTCCCCCAAGAAAATATCCACTGCACTTGATAAAATATTAAGTCTGCTTGAGAACAGACATATAAGAGATAAAGTGTGACCACCTTTAAACGCTGCATTATTACAGTACGTGTACCTTACAAAAGCCAGTGTCATAAAGCAAAAAATAAACCTGCACTTGCACTAACCTTGAGTCAGCACCCTCTAAGATCTTGTCTGCTTGGTCCCCTATAACTTCTTGTCGTAGATAGTAGAGCATGCGGACACGCAGCAGGACCCTGGAGAGGAAGGCAGAGGGGGGGAAAAAGTTCTTAACTTCAGGACTGTTTGCCAACAGTGGCTTTTGGCAGCTGCTGCTGTTCATCCATCATCCTGCCAAGGCTGATTAGCCATGCTGTATGGTAGGCTTGAAGCGTGACAGATGGTGGCACATAATCACCTCTGTGTGGTGCTTTCTGCTGGCTTCCAACAGGCCTGCCTGGCAACTGCTTACACTGCACAGAGAGGGACCCAGCTCAGCCCAGCCCCGGCGCATTTCATTTAGTTCTACCTAGTGCAGCTTGTGAAGTTTAGACACGTACTCTACCACTGCCTCTGAAGTATTGAAGCAAGTTTGTAAACAACTGAGCAGATGGCTTTCAGTAACTGTTCTGCTTCATTATCTCATAAAATTTCCTCAGCTGCTGCCTTAATACCATTTTTGGAAGCACATCAGAAGTTGTAGGAATAAACGAGATATAAAATCTGGTTTTACTACCTTACAATAAACCCTCAATATGGAATGTCAGGTTTTTCAGATTATACAACTTTTTGCTTCTGAGAATGGGGGGGAAAATAATCCCCCATTTCCCTTGGGAGATATTAACTATTTTTACTCTTTATAGTTCAAACTGCTATTAAATTTTACCTATGCACAACCTAACTGTTACAAGGAAGTGAAAAATCTTTTTTGCCAAGTTTATTTTTCCCCATTTCTGCAATACTGCAGTCGTTTTTGGAAGCACTGTCAGGTGTTGTGGTCACATTCGAAGCTGGCAAGAAAGAGAATGGCAGACTGGCTTTTCAAGGAGACTAGGAAAGAGGTCATTTCTGTAGAAAAAGTATCTACCTGAAATAATCCTGGTCTCCTATATTTACCCAATTCAGGGCACCCCCTGCTGCCTAGTTCATGAAGTAAAACCAGTACCAGCTAAAATGGAGATTACTTGGCCTGCCCTCTCACTGTACCCAAATCCATCACGGCAACTGTTGAATTGTTGCTGCTCCTGGAACAGCAAGGGTGACCAGGGAAGCAGTAATCTGATCACCCACTTGCATGAAAAATTTAGACCACCACCAGTTTTGAGAGCTCCTTGTTAGAGATCAGATGCAACTGGAGCAATACCCAGTTTCACACGTGTTATTCAATCAGACCTCGGAAGAGCAGGGATTTGAATGAAGGTCATGTCTCCAATTCAAAACATGTCAGACATGCTTCTTTCTATATGCACAGGAACTGGGACCAGTAAGGTGTCCCTGCTCCCTGTGTGGCTATGTAAATAAGCTGTTGAGGGTCTCTATCATCTTAGTATTAAGCAATAACAGCTGTTACATCAAGCCAAAGAGGAGAAGCATGAAATAAAACCCAAGATAAACCAAAAACCAGAGGCTCTTTGCACCTTTCAGGAGTTGTATGCATTAAACCAGCATACATGGTACTTATAAGGAAGGGACACCAATTCTTACAAAGCCAACTTCAACTGGTACCTTTTGAAGGAAATTACTCAATTATTAACTGGCTCCACCTCTGTTTGATTTTACCTGTGCTAAAAACATGTGGCTTCTACAATTCATTTAGTCCTGGTGAATCTGGGAAGTGAAGGAAAAAGATAGCAACTGAAAACTTTCTTGCATATTTACTAGTCTTCCCAGTTGTTGTAATTGTTCTATTGTATTATTAAAGAAGCAGTATTTTAAAAAATTAATTTAAGTCACATCTGCAAACTGATATAGGAAGTAACGAAGACATATTACCTGAGAGATTAAAATAAAGTTACAGGAAAGAATTTTATTACGTTAAGAGCAAGTGAAATGTAATAACAGACCCAAGTAACAGTTCAGAAAAATCAGAAAGCAGTTTATTTGGAAGTGCACTCACTAACGTAATTCTATGAATATCTGTTGTCATCAGCTAAGAATTAAGCTTGGTTAGCATCTGGAAATGAGCTAATAAACCCCTTAAATGCCTTTCCTCCTTCACATCACACCCCCTATTGACAGCCCACAGGTACTTTTCAAATCAATAATTTCTTTCCACTAAACAGTATTAATGAGACACAACACATATTCAAAGCTCAAAAGTAATGATGACTTTTCAACAACAGTGCATTACAACTGTATGATATATATATACATAAAACGAGGAGGAGGAATTTAAAAATAAAACCAAGCACCCCAAAATCCCTAAAGCAATCAACCACATCCCCAGCTTTAAACCAAAGTATTTCTGGGACAAGGTTCAGTGTCTATAATGGACACTGTAAGTAAGCAAAACTCATATGGCATCAAAGAAAGCTGACACAAAATAAGACATTGCAAAGCAAAAGCCAGAAAATATGTAAGGAAGTCTCCTAAGAAACATTCATGAAACAATAAAACATTATATACAATTACATTCATCCCTGAAGGCTTCTGGTTTAGTAACATGTTTAGAATTTCAAAAATCAAATCAGAACAAATCAATTCAGGTAAAAGAGTTTGGTGAGAAATTTCATCTCAAAGGAGAAAGAATAAATATTCTGGATGATGTGGAGAGCAAGAGAGAGAGGGAGAGAAAGAATGAAAAGATATGCCCACATATGGGGGAGCTACCACACGAAACTCCTGAAACTAAGAACTGGATATATGGGTTTAACATCTATGAAACCAGAACGTTAAATACCAGCCTGAGGGCTTCCACAAGAAGGCAAGAACCAAACAGCTTTTGTTTAAAGAAAGCCAATTGTCAAGTAAATAGACTTAGTGTAGGAATATAGCCTTTACTTTCTATGGTAAAAAAATAACCTTATCTGATTCCATTCTTATTTAATAAGTAGAGAATAATTTTCTTCAGAACTGTGCTGATCTGTCATAAAGAGCTTACAGAAGTATCCAGATATCTGTTAAGATGATTATCCCCAAATTAAAAAGTAATAATGGCCTTTACATCCAATTAAATGGCCCTGTGTTCAATTAAATATATCCAAACGAAGTTGTGGACTTTTCAAGAGTATGCAGTTAAAAAAATCACAAACTTCTAAATGAAACATTTACTAGTACTTACTTATTACAGTGATGTTTGAGATGTTTCCTATAGCTGTCTTCTTGAAATAATACATCTGGATTACAGGTTGTGAGCCAATCAGCATCTTGCAGCATTGGCTGTGAACTCTGGGCTTTTACTTTCTTCCCTTTCCTCCCTCTGGGCACTGGTGCAGACAGACCTAGAAAACCCCCCAATATTTCTTACACAATCTGAGTAGAAAAACTCTCAGCCCAAACAACATTACAAACATACATTTAAAGCTACGTATCACTGCTATATTCATTACCTTGTGGGCAACATAACCACCAAAAACTGAACAGCAACATAACTCAATACAGAAATTGCAAGTAACAAAATCAACCAAAACTTTCATGCAAATTTAGGTGTGAAGATTTCAAAAATTCAGAGTGCTAGCCAGAAAATGGTGTTATATAAATATTTCTTGTAAAAACTCTCATGAATCTAAATGGCCGTAAGGAAACAAGCTTTCTGATTTATGGCAATTTAAAAGAGATTAACTCCAGCAGTAGGTGCCAGTGAAAAATTATGCTGGAATACTTGTTTAAAACTGATTTAAAGGAAAGAGCACTGCATTCTACAAAGTGTCTCTGAGGGAGACTTCCCCTTTAAGTACAGGCCAAGTCAAAGCCCACCTTACTCATAAAATCTGACAAGATCCTATGACATGTCAGAATGGCTATAGTTTAAACGAAATGCATAGCACGACTGAAGCAATTCTTTCCTATTTACTAGCATCATTATTTGATTGTGGTAGACATACCGGAATGATTAACCAAAGCTCGAGTTTGCCCATCTGCAGTTGGAGTGATCAGATCCCAGATGAAACTTTTGATATTTTCATCCCCTTTGTAATGATTAAGACAATACACCAGGATAGTCCGGCAGATGGTTTCCACATCTTGCTCTGTTAGCTGACGTTTATAGCGCCCATGTGAGAGGATGTCAGTCCACCGACCCCAGCTATAAGAAAAATATGTTCAATGCAACAGCTAGGGTACTGGTATTTTAATTTGTGACTTTCTGTTTAACTCCTGTATCAAGCAAGCTGGGACCTCCTGCG
Organism: Petroica traversi; assembly: GCA_025920805.1. Classification (NCBI taxonomy): domain Eukaryota; kingdom Metazoa; phylum Chordata; class Aves; order Passeriformes; family Petroicidae; genus Petroica; species Petroica traversi. Next base: position 19,003,854 of record JAHLSL010000021.1, read on the forward strand.
TTATTACTAATGCATTTTGCATTTGCAGGTTACGTCAGGGAATCCGACCTCCAGCACCAAAAAGTTAAGAATGTTTATTTTACTGAACAGGCAATAAGTTCACTGCTCGTAAAGCTGCATTTGAACTACACTCAAATTAATAACGTACATATGTTTAACTCTAAAGGTCCCAGTAAGCTACAAATAGGAAACTCAACCGATTCCTACAATTATGGGATTTGAGGAACCATTCCTATTTTGATCCAGAAACCTATTACTAGCAACTGTTGTACACTAATTTCTAAAATAAAGTCATTCTGAAGGCCACCATGTTAGAAGTCAAATATAGCTACCTGCTTGCAAAGAGAGAAAATTCAAATTGCACACTCGGGAAAAATATCAAGTTGCAAATTTAAATGGTGACAAAGTCTAGACTGACTATTGATTTCAAAACCATTTTGTTCTTTAAAAATACACTATTTCTCTCTTCAACACTTAGAAAAGAAAGGTTAAAACTCATTAACTCAAGAATTCATTACACTGGGAAACAAGAAACAAATATTCTGTCGTCCAAAACCACTTATCTTACCAGTGAGCTCATAGCCATCTGTGAGACACTCAAATGCTTTTAAACGAAATAACACATATATAAGCAATTTATATATATAGCAACCAAAAAAAAATCTGGCATGTATAAGCATTATACAGTATATTATGTGAATATGTCCAAGAGAAAGATAAATTATTTACTATATATAATTTATTTTCAGATCTTTAGCCCCAATTAAATCTTTTATTTGCATATCTTACCCATAAACCAACAAGTTCTTCTCCACCCTGAAACATTCACTTCTTGCATAACCTTGTGATTTGTCCTGAGGCCTACGGGGCTTTGTGCTAGGCTTTTCTTCAGAATCACTTTCCAGGTCTGAAAACTCCATCAGTTCATCCTCTTTGACTGCACTGTAAAGTCTGGTTTGCTTCCTTACTCTTGGTGTATCAATAACTAGATTGTTCTAAAATGAAAGGAAAAATGTATAAATTTAGGAAGGGGCGGAGGGGAGAGAAATCTTCAATTTAATTGTACTGGAAACAGCCATAAAAGGTCTTACCCTTCCATTTAGAGCATCGATATCCAGCTCAGCTTTCTTTGCCCACTTCTGCCAGAAATTAGGGTCATCCAAAGAAATGTCTGTCCTGTTCCCAGATGCAACAAAACTAGCCTAGTAAAAGTAAAAACACATGGATTGTTTTCTTAACTGCATGCTATGAAGAATACATATTTTTCACAAGCAAACACAATACTTAGGAAGTGGTAGTGTCAAGAAAAAAAAAAAGGTAAGCCTAGAAACTATCTATATACATTCACAACATCTGCAAGAAAAATACCTAAGACAATTTCCCTGAAAAAATAAATTGACACAGAAGGCAATTTAATATACTTCCATCTATTCTGGTCACATCCTCTGAATGGCAATGCACACCTTTGCAAATGTTGAGCCTTTTCCTTCAGATTCAATAGTAATTGTGTGTGTTCGCCTTAAGAGGATCTGATCAATATCCTCTTCACAAAACTTAGACCCTTCATCTTCCTCATCCATCAGAGCACCATATGCGCCCTTTCGAAGAAGATCTTCTATTTCTTTTTTAGAAAGCTGTTGCACCTGTAACATATAAAGAGGGGTTACAGTTTTGGGGTTTTTTACACCAGCCTAAATGTATTTATCTAACAGCACGATCAAATGGATTGTCCTCCTATTTGGCATTTTAAGAACTGAAACTCTATGATAATGTGGTGGCAGTCAATTAAACATTCATGCTGAAATCACCTTTTAAAGAATACAAACAACAAAATTCTCAGGGTGAAGTTATGTGAGTGGTTTAAAGGGCTTAATAATTCATTGTCACTGAATCCCTTAGCTTTGATGACTGCTAAACTCCTCCTGGGAGCAGATTTAACTCACTAACCTGAAAAAAAGCTAAAGCAAAAAAAAGAGTCCCAGAGCAAAAAAGCTACACCAGCAAAAGCTAACTAGAAGAACTCCATAAAGTGCCAGGATCAACATAATGTGGAATGATGAGAATGGATCAGGTCTGAGGGAACATGACTCCACCTGCCCCCTTTTGGCAATAAGTGAGCCATTAGATAGGCTGAGCCAGTTCATGTAGCCAATGCCCTTAATTAACCCGACTTTAAACTATCAGCCACACTCCATCTGAAAACCACTGTTCTCCAGCTAAAACGCAAACAGGCAAGCAAAGTGTAACACGTTCACAGCATGTGTTGATAATGCACCTTAAAAAACTAATCCTTACCCCATTTGTGGCATTTTCTCTTCCACTCATAGATTGTAGCACAGCCTTATCAAGGCCCAGCTTCAAGCTAGCTTTGTCAAACATTTCCCTTTCGTAAGAATTCCTTGTTATCAACCTGTAAATTTTCACTGATTTGCTCTGCCCTATTCTGTGGCATCGTGCTTGAGCCTGAAGAAACAAAGACATATTCAGTTACAGGTTACAAATGGAAGAAAAAAAAATTTAAATAATCAATACAGAGAACTTTAAAATTTTTTTTTCAATACAAATAATATTGTTTATGATTTAAAGAGAGGGACAACAGACAATTTCTCTTGTAGTGACAAAAATTTCACAGTTAAAAAGCAAAGAAAAATCTTCAATAAAATAATTTCTTGTAATATTACCTGGAGGTCATTTTGGGGGTTCCAGTCTGAATCAAAAATGATGCAGGTATCAGCAGCAGTAAGATTAATGCCCAAACCTCCTGCCCTTGTACACAGCAGGAAAACAAACCTATCAGAATCAGGTCTTGAAAACCTGTCAATAGCTGCCTGACGCAAGTTGCCTCTCACTCGACCATCAATTCGTTCGTATGGGTACCTGAAAAATAGATGCATTATAGGGATTGCTTTTCTGCAATGGTATTGCTTCTTTAGACAAATATACAATTAAAAGCAACAAAGACAAATATGCTACTATTGGGTCAGAAGAAATACAACGAACTGACTAACTTCAACACTAAAGACACACTGTTTTGTCTCTTTCTTTGGTAAAGAGCAGACTTTCACTCCAAGGAATTCAATGAAAATTTAGGTCTAAACTAAAAAACTCTAGAGCCACCAAAACATTTAACTGATAAGTAAACTGAGAGGTTTAAAGCTCTCCGTATGAGGTCATTTTGTATTCACTCAAAAGAAAAATCTCAGTACTTGCAACCTCCAGGTTGCTCTTTCCCTTAGGCAGATCACTATAGAAAACACTGTTTTAATTTCTTCCCTTTCTGTGTGGATTACTCACAGGTTCAATGTGGTGGTCACTGAGGAAGGCACAGTTTATTTATAATTGTATTATATTGTTGCTCTCACCGTCTTTGAATGAGGTAGTCTTCCAGTATGTCCAAGCAGCGCACCATCTGGGAAAAGATAAGCACCCTGTGGCCACCAGCCTTCAGTTTTGGCAGCAGCTTGTCAATCAGTACGAGCTTGCCAGCAGCCTGGATCATTGCCTGGAGCTGAAAATCTGGAGAGTCGGCATTGTGTGTTTCTTTAAACTCTTCCAAAATTTTCTCTTCAGCACCTGCAAAGATTGGACAGCAATACATGAACACTGCAAAGGGTTTTATTAATAAACAATGAGCTCGCCTTCAATACCCTATAGAAACTGCAGGAATGTTTTAAGCACTATGTGAATAAACATTTATAAAAAAATAAACATTTATAAAAAATATTAAGCTTAAATTTGAAGCAAACATATACACAAATACAGCATAAATAAAAAATAACTCTGAGAATTCTTTTTTTTCCTCTTTTGAACAACACTAAACTCTTTCCTAAATAAATTCATAGAACTATTGATGCACACATTCAATGAAAAGAAATATGAAAAAGACAAAAAATTAAAACATATTTCTACTGATAAAAAGGAATTTTTATCTTTTAAAAATGCAGCATGAAAGAAAAAAAAAATCTTGTTTCTACAGGAAAATACACGGGATACAAATCCCATTTAACAATCTGTGCCTCTAAAAACAGCCTTAAATATCCACATGACCTGAACCTGCTCCTTTCATTATTAATTATAAAATCAAAATCCAAACAATTAAAAAACTAATTGGGGGGGAAACAGCTATGAAATTATTATTTTATCTCCTATTTAGTTTTTTCTCACCAAACGAATTATTTTCCTTCAGTTTGATGAAGCTACCCGATGTATTTATGCTTTCCAGCATTAGTCAGAAGTCCTTTCTCGCCACTCACTTTGCCTAAGAATGATATGCACAGCAGCAACTCTTTTCTTGTTCTGCTCACTATCGGAAGACTACAGATCAAGTCCAAGTTTTCCCTTCCACCTCTCCTATGCTTTTATTCCATTTTTATGTCACGTCTACAAAGTGGGCAATTCCAAGAACTATCAGATCGCCATTCTTGGCATGCAAAAGGTTAGAAATCTTTGTTCTGTGTTTATTTCATCTCCAAATAAACCCTTTTTTTGACCCATCTTTTTTTCTTCCCTCTGCTTTTTTTTTTTTCCTTTTAACAAAACATACTTTATAAAGTATTTCTAGTTTGCCTAATATTCAGCTTCAACATTGCCTTTGAATAGCGCAAGGAAAGATGGAAGGGTTGGGGGAGGGGGAAGAACAGCCTACTGCCAGGCTTCTGCTGAGCATCTCTCTCTGAAATCCCAACTCTAAGTAGATGCCTGTAAACAAACACGGAAAAGCACCCTCCCTGTGTGATGGCTGGTTCAGTGCCTGCTGTAATGCAGAGCCTGAAGCAGATCCCACCCTGAGCAGGCTGCCTGACAGCTCCGTGCTGCTCCCTGCGCTCGCTCTATCGCTTTTACAGAACCCGGTGGACTCAAGATGTGAGCGTTTTTCAAAACTGCTTTACATCCCTGGATTTTCTTGATCCAGATTCCCTGCTCCAAGCATTACTCATCTTAATGGTTTGCATAAGAAAAGTAAGTCCATATGAAATAAGTGTAAGCAGAGACTTAAAGTTCCCTTCAATCATATCACCTCTCATCTTTGTAACACAGGCAGAATTTTAGGCAGTAAATCTCCAATTATGTGCTGAACTTTGGCGATTCCAGGATACAGCAGGCTGTCAAGCAGTTCATATACAGTAATTCCAGTTATCTTTCCAGATTACATCACTTATTTCTTACTCAACTGCAATATCCAAATTTAAGTTTCACTACTATGAAGCAAACCAATAAGCAAGAACAGCATCTGCAAAAGCAAACCACGCCACAACAAACCCACAATATCTAATGGTCTAATGAATGGTGAATTTACAGTATCAGACCTTGGTCTCAGCAACATCCAAACCCACTCCAAAAATCTGTTCTTTCAATAACTCTGTCCCAGATAAATCCTGTAAAAGACTATCCTGGTTTTTAAAATTCCTAATTCAATTGCGATTGCATCATATATATTGAGCAGCCTGTTACCCAAAAGTTACTTTATGCAGTGCTTGCAGGTCTGTAAAATCACTTGCTATTCTAGCTGATTTTTAGCATGGGATGAAAAGAAGGTATGTGATCAGTGAGGGAAACCCCCACTTCTATTCTTCATTAGGGAGGCTTCCAGGGCTCAAGAGGGCATAGCAAACAGAGAAAGGAGCCTTTCTGGTGTTCAACATTAAGATGTGTAAGTATAGAGGCATTCCCCACTGCTGGTTCTTGGAGACAGAGGGAGGAATGATGTACAAATACTTGAGAATGGTTGCTATGGAGAAACAAGGAGTCCAGCCCTAAGAAAAATGACAGACAATGCTTTGCCCAAGTTGGCTGGAGAATACCCAACATGCAGTAACTACCGCTAGAAGTCTACTCCCAGTCTCAGCAGCCCACAGACCACATCTATCAATCAAGAAAGAAACAAAAACCCCACTTTACATTCAACTTCTATCATACTAATTCCATCCACAGAGCCTTAACTGAAGGTAAAAAGACTTGCTTGCAACTCTTACACAAAACAAAACATGTTCAAATACACGTGTACTACTGCTTGATCACAAACCCCACAAACTTGGAAGAAAATGAGAAGGATCCAGAGACAATTTAATAAAAGCAGTTAAGCTTAGAAAACAGAGCTTGTTACTACAACAAATCATTCATCAGGAGAATACTAGGCAACAATAAGTACTTGCACTGCAAAAACTCTTAGCAGAAATAAAATAAACTTGTGCCGTTACACTAACTAAGAAGTTATTAAATATAAATCAATAAAATAAAACCTTGGGTCAGACAACTACAGGATGTGGGAGTAGTTTCTGTCCTAGAACTGCAAAGGATATATGTGTTTAGTTCCATCTCCACACTAACTCATCAGGATTTCTTTTTCCCCTCAAATCTGAAGGTTCAACCCACCTGCCATGTTGCTGAATGATACCAAGCAAGTCCAAAGGTTCAAAAAATCACCAAAAATGTTTTAAAGGCAAATGCATTCAAGAGACAAACCCACCTCCCTTTATTAAGATACAGTCCTCAAAAAATATTTGAGGTTTTCTAAATAAACACCTGAACTTCAGCAGTCTCTAAATTATATTAAATGATACAAGACTTCTGAGGAAAAAAAATCACTGCTGTAGGCAACACTGCAAGCACTGCTCATAAACTCTATTTGACAAAACAACATAGCAAAATATTCACGTTTTTTTCTTCTAATGAACATGAAATAAGGAAAAATAATAGCAAGGTTAAGAACTAGCTGAGAGCCAAGAAGCATTAATTCAGACACCCAAAACCTGAACATCCTAAACTATTCTGATAGACTCATTTATACAATTGATTGGCTTACCCCAAAAAAAATCAAGTAAAAAACCCCAACAAACTCTGCGCCAGAACCACAAAGGTACTTTACTGTATGTCATATGAGTTCAGAAACTGAACAGCCACAAGCATGGATGAGTTGAAGTACTTTGGAGTAAGCCTATATCATGTCTTTGGAATAATTACTTGTGCATGAAATATAATTAGATGCAATTTCATGAATCAGTTTAACCATTTCCCCCCCCATTTAAACAAAAAGTGTCAAGGAAAAGAACTTAAGTACTGCAATATGGAAGTCATACAATAAAAAACCTGAAATCACATATGGCTCTTCAACAAAACAGTCTTTCATCATGACGCCTATAACCAGCATAAACCAACCATAAATCATATTTAGTAAGAAATGGGAGTTGGGAAACAAGAAACTGGTAGAATGCAACCCTGTATGGAGGATGGTGTTACATCCTCAAAGGGAAGAACTGACCAGCACATACAAGTTCAGCATTCTTCAGACAGCTATAGCTGGCTGGGTCATCACAGGCTTGGTCACTGGAACAGCCTCCCTGGGAAGTGGTCATCACAAGTCAGAGTTCAAGGACCATCTGGTCCTTAAGTCATATGATTTAGTTTTAGGTAGTTCTGTGAGGAGCAGAAGTTGGACTCAATAATCCCTATGAGTCCCCTTCAACTTAAGTTATTTCATGATTCCATACTACTTGCCAAAGATAATCCTGATCTAAACCCAATACCATCACACAGAGAAAGTCATTGAAGTCTAATATGACATTCATCCTAATCTTTCTCTTACTAGTTAAAATAAGAAAATTAACGGACATGTGGCCATAAAAGCAGGCTTGATCACGATTCCTTACCCTTCAACTTTTGTTCAGAAATATTAAGTTACTACCTTATTGTCATGTCCTATAGCAAGAAAGTAAGTGGCAGCTAACTATAGCTGATGAAAAAACTGCCATATTCATGCCAGCATCCAACAACCTGCACGATAACGAAATCTTGTTTGTCACAAATAACAGAAAGAAAAACTTTACAATATTAACATTAACTCAGTCAGGACTAAGTCTGTCAGGAAGCCTTGGAAAAAAGCAGCTCAGATGCCTGCAAAAGCAACACTGTCCTGGCTAGCAGATATCCATACCAATGAAAACCTAAAAGGTTATCTCACTTTTCTATTTAAAATAAATGAATAAACAAAAAGACACACTAAAATACAATTTATACCTAGCGAACATTTTAACAACCACTTTTCAAATAAGGAGAAAAGTAGGCAGCCTACCATTAATAAGGTATGGATGATTGCAGCATTTTCTTAGTTCCATCATAGTGTTTAAAAGATTGGGTACATTTGCCTGGCCTCCACCCTTGGAAAGAAATGTGAAATTCTTTTCAAGAATAGCACGATAGTATTTCTTCTGAATATTTGTCAGCTCAACTTCAATGATGGTTTCCTCTTTGGGGGCCAGGTTCTTTTCCACATCCTCCTTGAGACGTCTCAGCATCATCGGCTTCAAAATAGCTTGCAGTTTTTGCACCTGGAAAACAGATGTGTAATAAAATAACTGAATTAAAACTGCTGGGAATCAAACATGCATTCTTCAATTTCCTTAATTCTAAAATCATTGTTTTCTACCTCAAATGCCAAGTAGAGCGCATTGCAAAAAATCTTTCCTGAGTGACTCAGCAGCAGGTTCTCCTTGTTAACTCAGTGACACACACATTTCTAAAGTCTATTTTTGGTGTGTAGCCCTTCTGTTTAGTGATGTCTGTTAATAAATAGACCTCACTCAGAACTATCCTTCTAGACAAGGGCAGTACTACTCAAAAATCATGCAGAGCTAGCCCCTTGTTAAGTAAGCAAATCTGACACTTTAAGATAACTTTTTCAGTTCGCTTCTGATTACTAATCAGTATTTAATGCTATTTTCCCACTTTTAGTATCTGTTTCTAATTATTTTTTTATTTCCCTAGTTTTGACATCCACTGAAGTAGAAAACTATTTAGGAATGGTCTAAAAATGAAAACATTGTATTTCTGTTAATTTTTATGACACTGATAATTTTTAGTGCCTCCAAGTTTGTGGCATATTCTTTAAGACACATCCTAAAGAGTGGGAGGGACAAAGAATAAAATGTCGATTTTCTTTAAAAAAAGGGTGAGTTTTTAAAAGTTTTTGTTAAGTCCCTTACATAAAAAGTTCAAATGTATTCCATATTAAAAAAACCCCCAAACACCTGGTGTTTAGGATGTTGTAGGCCATGTCTCAAAGTACAGACCATCTCAGTGCTGGAGAGCTAATAATTCACCCTGAAACTGGTCATCATCTCCTGATGCAGAGCTGCACAGAAAGACACTTTCTCCTAAATGTACATAATTCTCTTAGTAATAAAGCAACTCCAGAACAAAAAAAGGTAATTAGCACAGAGGGATGAACAATTAAGAAAATATACGGAATATATATAATTTTTTTGCAAGAAATGGAGAAGAAACTCCAAGTCATTAACACATAAGCTGCCACTTGAAAGACAAACCCAATTCCAAAATATCTGAATATCAACAGATAAAGAAGTTCTTTATAACTTGTTGGACCAAGCAATCCAGGCTCTAATTCTGATCATGGCCAATGGCATTATTTTAGTAATAGTTCCACGTATGGCTTCAAGAGCTTCCAGTCATCTTGAGCTGGCCATACAAAAGCTATGTTTAGAGTCAGGATTTATTAGCTCCAGTTCAAACACTACATTAACACTACATGGTTTCTGCACCAGAGCTGGCTCAATTTTAGTCACATCAGTGTCCATTCTGACTGCACAACCTATGGAAACATATCCTATGATTTTGCCAGGAGGCCAGGGGCTAGAGGAAGAACTATTTTGTAATTTAGACTATTATGCATGAAAGAGTTCTCAAGGAAAGTCAACAAATTCAAGCAGTCAAAAGTTAAGAGAAACTAAAAATTGAATTTTTAGACAAAGCAAATAAAATTACATACAAAAATGCATGCAGTTATTATCACAGGAAGCAAAGGGCCAAAGTAAAATGCCATGCTTTAGTTAACTCCGAATATTAAGGTGGTTTGGCCTTTTAAAATATTTTGATACATACAAAGAAATATTTTACATTTCAGATATAAAACATAGGGTGTTTCACTTTTTATCGATTTATGCATTTCTTCTGTTGGACAGACCAAGAAATCTGTTTCTGAGTAAAAAACTTCTCCCTCCATTTGGTTACTTCTTGCTAAACTGGGTTTCAAGTATGTTCCTGTTTGCACTTAAGTCACTGAGAAAACTCTCAGGTGTTAATTCCACAGAAGTTACAAGGACAGTCCCTTCACTCTGATGCTTAAGGAAGAATGTCAACTGACAAGTTAATTCTCTTAGAAGTATTTTCATCCAGAAACCATTACAAGACACCCCACCTCTATTTTTAAACACTACACTTTAATGAAGGGAATTTTTTCCTGTTTCTGCATGAGCAATGAACAAAGGACTAAAAAAGACGCCAAAAAAACCAGAAAACGGAAGTGTGATAAGGCAAAATTACTTTTGGCCAAAAGCAAAAAACCCTCATCTAAATGAAAATAAACAAACGAAAAAAGATAAACCCATCATGTTATTCCAGGAAGCATACTTTAAAAAAAACCAAGTAATGAAGTTCAGATACAATAAAATGGATAAATTCACAATATCGAAGTAGAAAAGTAAGTGTGCAAGGTAGGTTTACCTGCTCTTCAGTTTTAAGATCCCCAAATTCTTGCATGAATGTGGTTTCTGATGGAAAGCGACCTGGTTCCAAGAAGTGAAGCAAGCTAAACAGCTCTTCTACTGTATTTTGCAAAGGGGTTCCAGTAAGCAGCACTTTATGCTCCTGAAAGTTTAAGAAATAGTTGCCTAGGAATCCATCACTATAATTTCCAATGGAAAAATACACAAAATTCTTTCCCCTTATCACTGTATGTCTGTTTTACCTTTGCTTCCTCTCCCCTCCCCCAGCTACTTACTTACATAAAACTCTTCTTAAGACATTTCTAACTGGTACTGTGGTGTTCCTCCAGTGATAACCCACAAAAACTTCACTGTTTAAGGAGCTTCAAAAGTTCTCCAAGATACAAGAAGAGATTTTACTGGTCCACAATGTACCATCCCCTTCACAAGTGCAATCAGCTTTAAAGGGCAAAGCAGCATTTGAATTTATCCCAGCATTTCCAGTAAACATTCATTGATTTGCCACACCTCCAATTGACCTCAGTGTACTGATCTCCCCAGGGCAGGAGATCAACACAGGATCCAACAGGAAACCTGAAGCAGAGTTCTACTTTCCTACTACATGCTACAGAGCATGAGAGTGGCAGAGACTAAAGTTGCATATTGCTTTAGAGAAGGAGCACAGACAGGTTCAGCAACTAGCCCAGAGCCAAACATAAATTTAGCAGTATTACAAGAACTTATGTGAGAAGTCCCGTATTCTCTATCTATAGCTCAGTCTTCTAATAGCAACCATAATAAGAAAAACAAATGGTACACGGCATTTTTACAAATGGAATTAAAGGTATTAGCTTAGCATGACTGCATTATTCTCACATTTTAAAAGAATATTCTAAACAAAACAAATTATTATTGTGTCTTTTAAATGGTTAATATCTTTATATTATCTTAGTTTTCTCTCTGAGTTTAGTACACCTATTTTGTATGCATAACATTATACATATTTATGTAAGCATCAGAAACCAACTCACTTGCCCTTCCTTAGCCAATGTGAAAGAACATCCTTATGGCCACACAACAAATTAACATTAGAGCTGATATTTATGCAGAGTGGTTTAACTCTCATGGCCAAATTTGGCCACCTGACCACATTATACTTTTAAATAAATGTTTACGTGAAGAAGTGACTACGGATCAAGTCACATGAAGGGAGAGAAAGGAAGGAATAAATTTATTTTGATTCTCTTAGAAGAATCCATATAGTTCTACGTCTAAATCAATGAAAAAAAATTAAATATCAGCACTCCAAAACTGAAGGTATGCATATGCTTCCAGGTATTTTATAGACTTTCTCATCTGCCTTCCCTAATTCTTCTAAACACTTGATGATTTGCTTGAGAAAAAAACCTTTTATTTTACTTTTTGATTAAACCGTAAATCAGATGTAATAAAAATACAGAAGACTCCAAGACAAGAGATGTTCACACTGACCAGGTCCATCATCTTGAGTCCTTCCAAAAGCTTACAGTTCCTGTTTTTCAGCCTGTGGGCCTCATCAATGACCACGCAACGCCATGGAATGTTACGCAGCTCTGGGCAGTCAGTCAAGATCATTTCAAATGTTGTGATAATGGCATGGAACTTGTAGGACCCCTTTATCACACGACCCTAAAAAGAACAGCAAATGTTAAAGTAAACTCCCTGGCAAGGAAAGGAAGCAATTAGTTTCATCTTCAAAAATTAAGACATTTAAAGTGAATTAAGTCATTATTGCTGACTAAATGGGGGAATAAAATTCTGTAAATTTGCTACTGACTTCATGATAGCTGTTTTTAATCTGTAAATAGGCCCACAGAATCACTGCACATTGATTACAAAGAAGTTATACAAGTATTCCAGTAGTAATTAATATGGATTATACTAATGCCTGAGGCATTGATGTATTGCTGCAATGTTGAAATAAGGTTTTCAGACTTCATCAAGAGAATTCTCTTTTTACTTCTGAATTGAAGGTATATGCAGGTCCTCCCGAACAATCCAAATACAGCAAAAGGGCATTCAGGCTTCCTTTTTTGACTATTTGAATATTGTGCTCACTGTTACTAACTTTTCTTTCTTTCCTGGTAGACACTTGGGATTCAAAACACCTGCAATTCATAGAATGGCCTGGGTTGGAAGGCACCTTGAAGATGATCTAGTTCCAACACCCCTGCCATGAGCAGGGACACCTTCCACTAGACCAGGTTGCTCAAAGATCTGTTCCATCTTTGAGCACTTCCAGGGATGGGAAATCTACAACTCTAGTTGTAGAAGCAAATATCTGAACTTTTAAATGAAGGATGTGTATCTCTGCATACAATTTCATAATATTTTTGTAAGTCTGTGTTAAGCAGAGTTCAACAGGACAATTAACTTGATGTCTGGCACCATATTCACTGATTCATTAGCTCAGTCGTCTTTTCAGCATTGATTTAAGACTGTTAAAAAAAAACCACCCTGAATTAACTTTATTCAGGACCATGAAATGAGCGTCTTTCTAACATTATGCTATGCTTCTTCCCAAGGCTGTTCAAAGAAAAGTGTAATTTGGTACCTCCAGTGTCACTGGGTCTGTGCAGAGAAACTGTCTCTGTAAGGATGGGCATTACGTAAGTTCAAAGCCATTCCAAATTTTCAAAGGACTCTGTCATGAGTTGTATATTGAATACATTTCAAAATAAACACATATTTTACAGTAAGGTGACCATTTTTTCCTTTAGACCTGTGCAATCCTTTTATAAGTGACCTGCATATAATCCCCTCCAAACCGTGGGGATCAGAACTGGCTACTGACTCAATGAAATGATTGAAAACCTGATATCCTGAACTCAGCATTAAATCTGCCTACTCACATCAAGAACATTTCAGAGAGAGTAATGACCTGCTCAACAATGCTTTCTCGTGGCACAGTCCAGAAATATTTATCTTGTTAGGGGCAAAAAAAGCTGTTACTTAACAAACAGCAGATGAAGATACACAAAGTAGGCAGCTTTGAAAGCCAGCAAACTGAAATGCTGTAACCTTTTCATGAGCCAAGTAAATTTCCATCACAAACCAAGTCAACTCTTTTCCAAGACTGTGTCATTAGCTGTATTTGGCACATGTAGTTTTTGTAATCTTAAAGCAGAACTCCTTCTCAGAGGTGGGACAAAACAGAAAAGCAGATGGTTTATTTGATATTCCAACCAGGGAAGGTCCAGTTCTACTGCTCAAGAACACTAGAACGGGCTTCTCTATGTGAACCTCACAGGAGAATGTCTCTGATAACACCATGTCCTTACTGTTGAAGTCACACCACTGCAGAAACTTATTTTGCTATTGACTACTCTCCAGCATTTCACAACAACTTGACTCTGGTAACTGGTACTGACTCTGAAAAACCACACTACTGCAAATGGGGTAGGTGCTTCTTATGCACATTGTCTATTGTTATTGCTCTTCAAAAGCCACTTGCACTTTCTCAATGTTCAATTGTCTTTTTGAGAAACAGCTCAGGTTGAGAGGCCTCTTTTCATATTTAGACTAAAAGGCCAAAGAATGAAAGAATGCCTGATGTCTAGGTTGATGTGTCTGGCAAGGGAACTAGAAATGATGCTGCTAAATCGTGTCTTCTTTTGTTCCCTTTTTATCTCCCATCATATGCCCAGTGATGGTACTTTGGAGAATACCAGAGTAAACACTAGATGGGAAGTCCTTTTTTTTTTCAGGACGTGAAGAGATTTTCTTCCGTGTAATTCAATTTCTACCAAACATTTCACACCTGACACTCCTACAAAGGACAGAACACAGAAGGTGATTTTGTGACATATCTAAGCTAGCTGCCACCAAAGGACAAGTTCTCTCAATTTCTCCTTCATCCCTAGTTGTAGTAATTGTTTAATTCTCCTCTTAAGGCAGTCCAAGAAGCAAAGTCAGCAGAGAATTATTCATTTTTCTGTGCCATGAGTGCTTTGCCATTACTCACTATGGGGTCAAATGACTGCCACGCTCATTGCAAGAAGTGAGTTAAGAATATGGCAGTGGGAGAACAAAACTTTCTACTGCATCCTGCTGTAGATCCCTTCAGTTGCCTTTAGATCAATGAAAAAATATTGCCAAAATAACACTAAGAATCTGCACAGCAAGTGAGATTTTTCAGATGACGTTCCTTCAGGTTTCATGCTAAGTAACTGCTAAGGGGAAGAACATGCTGAGAACAAGCACCACTCAAATGGCAAACAAATATGATTTTAACACAAGAAACAATTCAGCAGAAACAGTTTTTGTTTAAATTGAAATTTTTAAATTATATAAAATATCAATCTCTGCTAAGAAGTTATTTTAAAACCAGAAAAACTTATTTCAATCCCACTTTATTTGTGTATTATCAGTCTAGAAAAGAAGCTAAATGTGCGAATTATCATTAGAAACATTAGAGATTAATAGAATGGCCTGGATTGGGACCTTAAAGATCATCTAGTTCCAACACTCCTGCTGTGGACTGGAACATACACAACTTCTCCGGGCCACTAGACCTCAGTGTAGCAACTGTTATTCAAATAAATCTTCAACAAACACACATATGATTTTAATTTGAAAGTTTCTTTGATAAATTGCTGAGAAACCAGTTACTTTCAAGACCAAGCAGCTGCAATTTTTAACTAAAATAAATTACTATGTGTTTCTCTACTATATTTAAGGACACAGCTCTATTTCTGTTTGCCCTAATGGCATTAAAAGTTGTGCCATAGTCATCACCTTCAAAACACAGTTTTTAATCAGCTTTTTACCTGTAAAAGCATATTTTCTATCTTGCAACCACTCTCATAGCTTTGCTCTAAAACTGGTTTTTCAACACCCTTTGAGGACATGAAGTGAGACCTAAGCAGAACTGGCCCACCCATCACATCCCTGACAAAGAGCAGAATGCTGTAATTTTTCTCATCTTAATATTAAAGATTTGTTTCCTCCAACACACTTGAACTACTCTAGCCCTTTTAACCACTGTGTCACAGTATGAACTCATGTTTAACTGGTCATGTGCCATGACAAAAAAGGATCTGCTTTTGTCTTACAGCCTTCCCAGAGCTGAGCTCTCCCTATGGTACGAATCATCTCCATTCCTTGTCCACAGATAGCCCTATATTCAGCTATTCTGAGTATTACTAGATTGGATACAATTTATTAAGTATTACAGCTTACTCTGTATCCATGAACTGTCTTAATAATTTAGCACTCTCCACATCTTTGTGTCATTTGAACACTTCCTCAGTAATGATTTTATGTTTTCTTTCAGGTTGTTGCTAAGTTATATAGCTCATGGACGTGAACCAATCTCTAAAGAACTATGCTGGAAATGTAAATAATTTCTCATTAACAATTACATCAAGAAATATCAGCTAGCCAGTTTTAAATCCACTTAATGTGTGCCATATTGATTTTATATCCCTCTAGTTTATTAATCAAAATATTCAGTGTGCAAAATGAAATGCTTTAAAGAAAACCTAAATGTATGAATTCAACACTATCACTTTTTCAAGCTCAGTTGAAAATAGTATCCCACAGGTTGAAATTCTGTTCTTTTTCTCCCTTATGTGAAAAAGATTTTATTATTTCCCAATAATATTCAATGGATGCACATTTTATTTTCCTCCAATTCTGTTTATTCTGGAAAAAGCTGTGCACTTAGAGTAGAGATCTGCTGCTCTTCTTAGCTTCTGTTTTCCAAATAATTTTCTGTTTCCATTCCAGTCTTTTCTGCTTTCCTTCACTCACAACCTAAGCACAGTAACACAGATTCAAAATATATCTGACTTACAAAATTTGATAAAGAAGCATTGACAAGTTTAATATCTGCAAGCAGGTTTTTCCTGGAATGGTAGGCAAAGATTGATTTTTAAGCTTAGTTCCACTTAAAGGAGTTTCTCCATTGAGAATCTCTTCTGCCAGCTCTTCTCAGAAACGCAAAATAACAAAAACCTTGCATGAAAGAATCAAACTCTAAACACAAATTGCACCATCTCTTGGTGCTCCTTTATTCTCAGAGATATACTGGCCACTATTAAAAAGCATTCTTAACACATCTATCCATACTTCTAACTAATATACCAGAACTGAAAAACTAATTGATGCTTACATTAATAAACAACCATAAAGCATATACGAAAAAAAGAGAAAAAGAAAAGTCATGAAGGATTTTACCTGTGGATCTTTGAAATACATTTCATACAACTGAATGGTCCGCCGACTCGCTTGACTCCCATGATACACAACCACATTCAACTCTGTCCAGGTGCGGAACTCCCTTTCCCAGTTGGGAATTGTGGACAATGGTGCAATAACCAAGAAAGGACCGTGGATTCCTTTCAAATATATCTCATAGAGAAACGTAATGGACTGGATAGTCTTTCCCAACCCCATTTCATCTGCTAAAATGCAGTTTCGTCTGAAAACAAGAATGAAAACAGGCTCAATGTTTTATTCCCAACTTAAAACATAGAAAATCAGTGAGGGGATAACCTGAGTAAACCAGGTATTTCTAGAATGAAAAGGCGTCGTAACATTTTGCATTTTAAATAAACGTTATGATTTGTGATGCAGTAAGCATGGATATATCCCTTCTATGTACCTCTCAGCATGCATGACCCCAAAGCACTTGCCATGAGACTCTATCTGAAATATTCATGTTCCACCCCAAATTAGTTTGCACATGACTCCTGCAGCAAAAAATGAGCCATGTAATGATTCTAAAATCTCACTTTAGTAGGCTACTTTAAAAGGCTGTTATTTCAAACAAGCTATAAAAGCTTTTCCAAAGCAGGATTCAGCAGTAAGCAACGTTTTACGTACGTGTTGTACCAATTGAAAAGAAGCCAGTTTACTCCCTCCAACTGGTATTCCCTGAGTTTGTTATTGTTTTTATACTCCCTGGAACTCTCCGATTTCTTCCAGTCATCGGCAGGAGGTCGCTCCTGTTTCAAACACAGCAAATCCCATTAGTGGTTTCTAAAACACCACATTACTTTACTATTTTCAAATAAAATCCTCTATATAGAGCCAATTCTTACCACACGCTCCATTTCTGGCTCCCTAGACATCAGTTTCTCAAATTCTTCGATCTTGGCTTGGTCGATGTCTTGCTTAAGCTCCCAAGTGCTGTCTTCATAAGGAAGCGAACACCACTTCACCAGATAATGCATTACAGGCTTTGTTAAGACAAAAATTACATTACATCACAATACAGAATGAATAAAAGTGTAACCATTCTCACAGGAGATCTACAGGCTAGATGAGATTCAAAAAGCTTGATCAGACCTGAATGTCTGACTCAGCCAGAAGGATAAGCAAACAGCAGGGTGACACCTTGACAACATAACCAAATAAGATGAGAACGTGGGGAATGCAGGCTTGCCACCAAAATGAGCACAACACTAAATTTGAAATCACTAAGGTTAGACCAAAATTTAGAAGCAAAACAATATTCATATTTCAACCATTACAATTTCTATGCTTTACTTCATATTTAAAAATCAACTGTTTTCTCTTATCAGCATCATCAGAAACTTCACAAAAGACAAATCAACCACCACCATTCACTGACAGAGCAACATGGATACAGTGACACTGTCAGGCAAGGTTGCTATTCTCCCAGAACCAAAAAGCAATCTCCTGGAAGTCAAAATCATCTTTTTCCTAGACCAAGTTATTCAAAATAAAGGATCAGTGAGTTCGGGACTTCTTCTGTAACAGGTAGTCTAAATGATGTCTAAACCATTATGACATTTAGCTAAGACTCTTTCTTGCAATTTTCATTTAAATTCTGCTTTACATGCATGGACTTCACATTTCTACAGTATTAAGTATCACTTCTTCATTGTTGTTGCTTTTTGGCTGGTTGTTTTGTGTGCTTTTCTAAATATAGGTAACTTATAAGAAGTTTGGAATGCTCACTTAACCCTTTTTATTTAAGGGAAACTGCTACATTAGCCAATGTTTTCTCAAACATGTTCCTATTTTCTACACATATATACCATAGTAATTTCTGTAAATGTTTAATATACTCTAATTAATATATTTCTAAACAATAAATTCTAAACACAATGTCTGTATGACTACAGATGCACTAAAAGTTTTGCTTACCTCTCCATTATCATCTGTGCTACGTGAAAAATCCATGATTCTATCAACTTCCACATAATCTGGATTAAAAAGCTCATCATCAATCTGTTCAAGGAGAGAGACCAAAATATAAAAGATATCTCTATTAGCCCTTCCAGAGAGGAAAAATGATTATATATTTCACCAGGCAATAATATTTTGGGTCACGGTGACACAGAATTTATATTTGGCAAACTTCAACATGTTAATTGAAATGCTACAATTCAGCAAGATCATTCCCCGTGAGGGAATCAGACTTCTCAGACTTTGTTAACTGGGCCTCTTAATTACTGTGTGAAACCTTTTACTGTGAGAGAATGTTTAAGAATATTTTAAATGAAGTGTGAAATTACAATTCACTAATGAGCAATCGAAAAGGCTTATGGCATGCAATGCATTTAGCATTCTTGAAAACTACAGCTAGCAATAAAGAAATTAGAGCCCTGTACACTAAGTGCCTTTGGATTATTTTAACTACAGGAATTGTCTAACTGCTTTATAAGCAAGATTTAAAGATTATTATTTCAAAAACAGAGAAAACACAATGCATGCATACACAATTTCTCCAAAAATCACAATTGTCAGGTTCATTTTTATGCCAAGTATTCTCTTGCATACTGAAGCATTGCATTTGATTTTATAGTTTTAAGATCTACAGAAGAGACAACCAAAAGGACTAAAGGCTGTATATTTTAAAAGCTTTTTCTAAAACAAGGACAAACTCCAAGTATTTACAAAAACTTGTGACCCTCTTGGAAACAGATTAAAAAATAAAATGGAAACAATTCCTGGTATCTTCACTTAGAATTGATGAAAGTTTTCCACTTGCAACAGGTTTTTATTTCAGATTGAATGACATAATAAAAATAAATAAATACAGTAGCCGATGAACACATTTTTTTTTCTTAAAAGGCAGCATTTTTCTAAAAGGTAATCTTTCAGACACAAATCAGCAGATCTGGTCTTTTATTGACAGGACCCCTGCCACATTACTGCTTATGGCTCTAAGTGAAATTAAATTGATGATAAAAAGCTTAGAATCCCTAGTGAGCAGCAGTCCATAACATAGAAAAATGGCATGCATTTCTTCTGGCATAAGCAGCTCCTGAGGAAAAAGGCATGGTACTGATTCAGTCTGGCTTACAAGGCTAATAATCAGCCACTTGCTTCAAGGAAAAAAACCAACCAAAACTATATAGGATAGATCACTTGACTTTCATAAACTTGCAAGACTTGCATACAGGATGCCTTATGCTTTATACCAGAATAAGTGCAACAGATCTATCACATGGTTATTCTAAGTGTTCTGCATGTATATAGAACAAGAATTCCTAAGAATATTCCTTAAACACCCAAAAGAAACAAACAAAAAAGTCGTACTTCGGAAAGGAATTTATTCTGGCCCTGTTTTGCCTTAAACCGCTTAATCTTCTGCTGAATTCTCTTGTCTTTGTCCAGCTCCTCCACAGATGCCCACTGACAGTGAAGGTAAGAACTAGAAGGTGAAAGAGAAAAATCTTACTCAAAACTCTGCTTCCATTGCACTCCTTATGTATTCCATTAGTATAACTAGATCTTTCTAGCACGTGGTAGTGCTATGCTTGGAAAACTGGACACTATCTTCTTTATCATACAAGTTATTAAAAATAATCTTTACTCAAAGTAATTATACTTACTAATACAGAAACTTGTCAGGAAATAGAAACAACTCCCACTCAAAGTTTGAATACATACCCTCTATACTTAAATTAGGGTCAAGGCTCAGATTTTAATTTGGCACACTTAAAACATAATTACTATACAAGACACTTATAATAAATTCACTATTTAGCGTCACATTCTAGCAAAGAGTAGGATTTTTATGAAAATATGCAAATATTTTAAGTACTACCATCCTATAATATTTTTGTGAGAACAGCACTGTAACTTGAAATGGCTTGTATGTCTTTTAAGACTGACAGAGAGAAAAGAAAACCCCTTGTAAGTGTAGTTCCACAGTAACAACACAGAATAAGGAAAAGCATCTCTGCCAAAGTGACTTGTCCCACTCCATAAATTTAGTCTGTCAAAAGTTCTACTGCTAAGACACAACAGTTAACACAAAAATTATGTCTATGTAATAGAACTAAACAAAGAATAATCAAGCAATTATACATTATACAATAAACAATATAGTGCAAATGATACAAAAATGATAGTGTATTTAAAGTGAAGTCAACTATGTGCAGTTAGTTGCCATAAGCTCCCCTAAAGCAGATTTCTGTCTCTCAGATAGAAAATTTCATAAAAATAAACAAGGTGTGCTATTTTCCTACAAGAAAAGTGAGCTTATCCAGCTATGAAGCATTTTATTTCAAATACTGATTGTATTGCAGTTTCAGAATCCAGAAGTGGAACAACACGCTGCTCTCACCAGGATTACATTCCTCTCATGGAGGGGTAACGATCTGCTGGAATATTGAAAGCCATCTCGTTTGTTAGTTATCTTAGATACGTTTTTCAACATAAATCTTGCTTTTGAAATCCTTTTGAATCAAGGATTATTTTTGAGTAGTTTGCACACATTTACTCTACAGTTGCAGTTAGACCTACACAGGACAGGTGTGTGCTCATGTGCCTGCATGCATGCATAATGGACCATAAGTATTAATAGCAGAGCAATTTTACCTATGGATTTAATTTTGGAGAGAACACAAATTAAGACAACAGTGTCAAACCCTGGACCACCAATGCAAGCTATTCCCCTGTTTATTTGTCACTGGTTTGGATTAGACATGTTTAAAGTTTGATAGTAATTTGTATAAATTACAAAACCACTTTTGAAAGCTATTTGGAAGTCATGTGAACTTAAGGATAGCAATCAATCCTGTAACTTTACTTACAAGTTTTTGTACTTCACATAAAATTCCTCCACTTCTACTTCCTCTCCGTTCTCCATCTAAAAGAAAAGAAATGTTGAAACATGAATTAAATCTCTAAACAGCCCAATTTACTAAATTATTTAAAAACTATCTGAGATATGGACTATAGTCCCCACATAGAGACACAAGTGGAGGTGTAGGAAAAGGTTTGTGGGGGAGGACATGGGTGAGGAGTTTCCTCCAGCTGCTTACCCAAGTACATACTGCACTGCTTACTACAACTTCCAAGACATGAATCATTTGAACTCCTCCCTAACCACATGCAGCTTCATTCACAACCTCACCCCAAATCTGGCTTTCTGCCAAACCCACAGTGTTAAGTAGAAGCCAAGTGTACCATTTTCTCAGGCA
>JAHLSL010000021.1:19025806-19036957 GCA_025920805.1 Petroica traversi
TGTGGGTTTTGTAATGTTTTAAAAAAGAGTTTTAAAGGGGGTTTATTCCTCCATATAGTTAATAACTCCAAACAAGAAGCCATATAAAACTAAACCTTATACCTCTGCTAGAATTTTAGTACATCAGTGTTCATGGCTTTAGTTTTACTCAATGGTGCAATTAAATTCACTCAGGCAAGATGTCTCACATACAGAGCAGCCAAATTAAATTAACACCCAAAAACTACATTTAAAGCAAGGTTAAAGTTGTGATATAAACCAGCAAAACCAAGGGCATTCAGTGCTAAGGGTTGAGCTACCCTTAACTCATCCCTGGTGCCAGAGTATTGCATAACATATGGCATGTAATACTTTGTTGAATTACTCCTTAACCCAGCCATAGGACAAACTAAGGACAGTGCACCAGGCGCACATTTAGTATTCAGTTTATGTCACAACATTAACGGTTTGTTTTTACTAATGAACTCTAGGAAAATTTTAAATAGAACAGCATTTTCTGGTTCATACATTTCATCAGGGACAGCAACATCTGTAATAAATACTGAACCTGCAGCACTAAACAGGCAAAACTGTTGACTTCTGTATAAATCAACAATTTTTTTTGTATTTATATATATATATGCACACAAGAGGGATTACTCTGAAACTTGAATTGCCATCTTTAGTTGCTGGCTAGATGTAACCTTCATAGCAGTGCAATTAAAGAACAACAGTAGCAGCCACATTAAACTGTGTTCTAGCACACTAAAGTTCCTGCATTCCCAGTTCCCTGATTCACACAGTATTCCTTTACTTCCTGACTAGCAAGGGAGTTTCAGTTTAGCATTTGTATCACTCCAGTACAGCCTGCTTGTGCTCCTTCCTATAGAGAGAGAAGCACACTGGATTTCACCTATTTCTCTCTAAAGAAATGGAAGAAGATTCCTGCTGCTACTTCTTAATCTTGAATTTTCTGTTGAAGAAGATAAGCTCTCCAATCTATCCTCTAAACCTAAATACAGGGAAGAAACTTTTCTGACACTTACAAAGACACTGCCAAAGGAAGGAATCTGAAGACCATCGAGATATTTTTTTTAAACAAAAAATTTAGAAGACTCTATCTCAGGATGATACTAATATTTAGAGATCAAAACTGCATTGAAAAAAGAAGCTGGAGACCACATTATCTGAACTTATTCACTGCCCTGAGGCAAAATTAGTCTTTAAGAAGTCAACCCTAATTTTAAGACATTAACTTCTTTTATTACCTAAAATGTATTACAGCCAAGTCTCTTTGATTAGTGCTAAACCAGAATCCTTTGAGATCCATCAGTATTACAATGACAACATCATTAAACACCTTTACATAGAGGTTTCATATTAACCAACTTCATTCCCTTCAACAGCATTTCAGTCAAACATATTTTCTGTCAGCTGCCAACTTAATAACAATAATTTACAACGCAGATCTTCATAAATTCTGTAACTCTCATGAGAAAAACACACTTTTGTATTGTCTAATAGGTCTATGTTATTAGATGTTCTATGAGTGCATCAAAGACTCACCTAAGCAAAAAGTACTTAGAAAAAAATTTTTTAAATCTTAGTCTGGCATTCACACTTATGCCCTCCTCCAAAAATCTAATCAAATTAAAACTGTCAGCACTGAAGCAGAGATCAACAGTACATTACTTCAGGGTATATGAGACAGCAGCTCATGCCTTTGATGTCACAGTGCACTCACCGCTACCTCTACATTAACCAGGAAGAAAGGTGAGATAGAACATTTATGCAAAATTCTCCCCAGTTCTCTCTGATTACACAGACATCCTAAAATAATACATGGCAGACATGGGCAATGCAGGACACTTCAAATTATCACTTTCAGGTGTGACCATTATCTGATTCACAGTATCTGCACATAATTAAAAAAATAAATTACCCCTTCATTTAGCAAATACTTAAAAGCACATAACCTTGCATGCCATTGCCACAGAGGTGATACACTAACACTGCTAATGCAAAAGTTAGTTGTGTAAGCCACTCAGGTGTAGAGACAAAAGCTTGGGGGAAAAAAAATTTAAAAAAACAAACCACGAGAAAACCCCAAACCACCACAGCTATTAATTAACAGAAAAATAGCAGACAGAACACATTAATAAGAGATGCAAAGCAACACACAAAATCCAATTACCTCAACTGATACACGGCACTAAACTGTAAACTGATCAGTTTGAGAAAGAGATATAGGTATTGTACACATTTCAATTAGTTCTAATTCTCACATGTGCTAGTAGGCAAAAAGAGACATTCACACATGTAACATGCAGGTAACAAGGTCTACAAACTCTCTGTCTTTCCATAATATGTGCTATTTGAGCTGGATAGTTCTAGCTATTCCTTTTCAAAGTTAAGAAGCAGAAATTCAAAGGGGACTGAATGAAAAATTTCAACATACAAACTGAAGGCATCAGGTTTGGAAACAGAGTGATACATGTACTTAACGCTTTCTGCAAGAAGAAAAGAGTATTCAAGAGAATCCAATATTTCACATAAAGAAGTACTGGGAAAAACACTGTCTTTTTTACTTCAAACATGAAGCCAGTTCTACCTTTCACTCTCTCTGTTTAAAAAATGGCTGCAAGTACAGTGTTGCATCCTATCTGGTAACTCTAGAACTAGACTAGGGCTATTTCTCAGAAAACCAGCATGATTTTATGATAAGAATACTGCTCCAAAAGCATGTTCATTATCTAATGTCCTTTACTTGAATGCAACATCTTTGTTACAACCTAATCCACTGAAAGGTTTCCTAGTGAAGCCTCTCCTCATGTTTATTTTATGCACTGGTCCTGATCGCAGCAATTTTACTTTGATTAGTAATCTAACAACCAGGGTTTTGATGACGTTAGTAGGAGTGTAAAAGACCTTTAATAAAAGCACAGTTGGACACTTCAGATGTTAAATATTAACATCCTGAAATCCTTTTTTTTTTTTTATTTGGAGAAGAGGGTTGGGGAGAAGAGTAGGGAAAGAAGAGACACCCCTCAAACCTGCAAATACAATCCATAAAAAACATTAAAGAAAAAGCTCAAAATAGAGCTTGCCTCCAGCAGAGCTTGCAATCAAAGACATGTAGGCAGCAGACCAACCACTTCCCACAAACTGCAGCAAAATACACACTCCCCATGAGTAATCACACCTTTGTTTGCAGGGGAGAGGAAGAAGGGAAGAATAATTGGTGAAAAACAGCTTCCCATGTAAAGACATTTATGAAAGGACCACATTCTCCTCTCCTGCCTAGCAGACCATCAGGACGAGTAAATACTCACTTTATATTACCTCAAGTTTATCTGAAAAATAAGCCTATGGTTTGAAACACAAAATACAGCTGTAGACTTAAATAAAACCAAACTGAAAAAAACCCCTCCAAAAAGCCTTAGAAGTTTATGCTGTGTAAGATGCACAAACAGGTCAGATTGAATCTCAGACATTTATGATATTGAATGCATGTAGGTTTACAAAACTGTTAATGATGTTAAGACAGTAGTAATAAAATTGAACACACACTTCCCACCCTGCCCAAGAAAACCAAACAAAATCCAAAAAAAAAACCCCATACCACCACAACACTGAAAAAAAAAATCCATTAATAGAGGCAATTTTCCTCTCTCCAATTTGAAAATTAACACTGAAGAAAAGATAAATGTCTGGTTAACTCAGATTGTCTGGTTAACTGTCTAAGTCAGACAGTTTTCTGTCCAGCTGTAGTACAAGTCAGAGAATTAACTCTGCAAAAGAGTCTATAAATAAAATCATGCTCTTTTTGGAGTAAGCTCTTTTCTACTTCCTTCTCAGAGTTCTAATGCTTTGGAAGTGCAAAGGCCAATCAAGTTGTGAAGCAGATTAGAAAAATCTGAAAGCAAAATAAGAACTTAACTAGGAACCAGGGCAGAATTATAAGGGAACCACACTGAACTTGAGTGTTTCTTTCACCATCTTACCATAGTGACAAGGAAGATATTCATCCCCTGTCATACTGGGTCACATGTTTCAGCTACCATCAAAAGATGCAAAAATTATGGGCAAGGGTTTTTGCTTACTAGAAAAGGCAGAAAATTGGGATACAGGATAGTTCTCTCATTCGTCAAACTTCTATGGAATATCACACTGAAGTGAAGAGCACAACAGATTTCACCAAGGCATGTACATTTGCAAGAATTAAATTTTTCATCCCGAAAAAAGCAAGAAACAAGTAAAAGATTAAACAATCTGTTTTGTGTACGTCTATCGAAAAACATGTTGCATACCATCTGAATACACATTCAGGGAACCTCCTCTATTCAACAGAACAGTTTTTTAATTGGGAATACCCAAGGTATTTTAAAAAGTCTGTAAGGGCTTCAGCAGAAATATGCTATTTAAAATTATGGGGGGAAAAGGATTGGTTTTACCTTTTTCTTGACTAAACGGCTACTCATGATTTTCTCCACAACAGGACCTTCAGCATCAGCAGATTCCTACATCATAAATAGCATACAAGAGTTATGGGAGTGCATCTTTGTTAAAGACTTCCTTTATTAGAAAAACCTTTAAATATTTTTTTTGGAACAGAAGCTTAATGCCAAGGGGACATTCTCCCACTAACATGAGAACTTTGAGGATTCAAAGAGATTTAATACCATAATAAAGGATCGAAGGATACTTGTTTGAGCCCACTTTTAAGACCTAGTGCAACTCCAGCTCTCTCAGTTAAGGTTGACATGCACAGATAAATAGATGTAACAACATGAGCAATTCCCCTGTCCTAAAATAATTAATGCTTTCAGCACCATACAGTCTAAAGAGCAGATGATGCTCAGAAGCTCTCACTGACTGTGCAGGTGCCCACACGATCACTCTCAAAACTGCCTGCAATTCTCTATTACATTAATTCACTATTACAACGGGAGGCAAATCATCCCAATCCTCCTTCTGATAAGACACAATTAACAATGGAGATCACATACAATATTTCACAAGGCTTAACAAATTGCCAAATGAAATACCAAAGAACATGTATATATTCTCCAATAGGTCATCAGTTAAATGAAGTAGTTCTTTGAAAAAGCACTACAAAACAATGAGATTGTTACAACAGTCATTCCTACAGTATTACCCCTCATCTTATTCAAACTATTTTATCCATCATTTACATTGCACAGAGAATAAAGTGTACCCTGCTGGGTACTACAAGGCAGTAATTTCATAAAGGATTTCTTATGGTGCCTAGCAGCAGGGGACAAGCTTGAGTGGTTTATTAAAGTCACAGAAGCCAGACCACTGAATTCACAGAAGTACATTCTAGATTCCTAGCAGTACAGTTTAGGTTTCCTTTAGCTAGGGACCACTAATTTCAAAGAACTCAGCTTGAACTTTCAAGCTGCATATCATCAGCTTGCAAACAAAGCCATGAGTTGATATATTCTTTAAGAATGTAAAAACTAATGCCTTCTGGCACATTCTATCAATCATGTATGACTATCATTCTGGAAAAGGGCCCACATTTGATCTTTGAATGCTACAGTTATGGTCACCTTTCCAGTCTGTTTATATCTGACCTGTTGCTCTGACTGAGAAGTGTTTGAAGGAGAGTCTCTTCCTGCAGCATCAGCATCATCAGCCTCCTCATCTGAAATCTTGAACTCCAGGTCTTCAGTATAACGCTTCCTCTTCACCTGCCTGCTGGAGCGTCGTTTCTGAATAGAAAGCATTAATATTTTTCATGAGAAACAAAACTGATAAGGAGCAGAATAACCTAGAAAGCTTCTCTGTGTGTCTGAAATATACTAGTGTGCAGTATATGCTGTAATTTCTACAATACCCGTGTAGAAATAGTGGACTCGGGACACTACTATTCTGAATTCCTGTCTGTTAGCCGTTCTTAAATTCTGTAAGCAAAAAAACCCAAAAACCTAAAATGAAACAAAAAAACAACTACAAACAAAACTTGAATTTATTCCAAGTTGAAAAGTAGGGGGGGGGCATTTTATCACTTATTTTAACATTACTAAAATAACCTTAAAAAATCAGGAAGCTTATCTCAGAAAGCAATTAAAATCCAAGAAGTTGTACCTCTCCATTCACATCTATAAAAACTTTGACAGATGGCCAAGGCAGGAGCCAAACACCACCTTTCCACAGCATGGCACACTGTGTTGCTAAGCAGTGACAACACACTTTCTTCCTCTCCCCATCCGCCTAGTTGTACTGGGATTATCTTGTAGGGGAAACACAATGAAATACGATTTCCTCACTTCACTGATCCAGCACTGCTCAGAAAGGCATCCTGCAGTACAGCAGGATGGGAAAAGACCCCAAACTAATAGAGGAGAATGGAAAACCTGAGCCACCCTAAATTGAAAACATGATTTCTGTGCTCCCATACCCTCACCACCAGGATGAGAGAAAGCTTCAGTAAAACTGCACAAAACAATCTGTAACATACACAAGCATGCATTTGACAGAATTTGCAGCTTGATGTTCAGTGATGGTATTGTTTTTTAAACAATAAAATTCAGCTTCCCAGATAGTCTGCATCAGGTTATGTATTTGAAAAGCTGTAAGCATATGTTGTTGAAGGAAACTGTCAACTGAGCATCAAATATCTCAATGGAATAATGTATATATTAAAATTATATTGAATATCAACTGTTAAAAAAACCCACCTCAATGACTTGATACACTACTTATTTATACATCTTTTTCAGCTACCATACATCTTCACTGGTACATGCAAATACTTATGTAGCCCACTTAACAGACTTTTACACCTGGATCTCTCAACATACATAGACAAAGTCAAATATTTACTTTTAGATAGCTAATCATACTTTTAAAAGCACAAATATCCGATGCACTTTACAAAATTAGAAATTATTTATTTAACTGAAAATGAAAATTTTGAGCAAAGGTTAAGCTTGCATCACCCTTTTAAACAATGGTGATGTGGCTTCTACCTTTAATACAGTAACCTATGAGCGTTTCCAAAAAACAATATTTTTATACTTCAAAATAGGTAACACTTGACATATTTGCATCTTGATTTACATGATCACTGATGGGAAAATACCAATTTTCTTCTGACTCTGTAGGTAAGTTTTACTTTCGGTGCCAAAAATCTCTTCTTCCATTTCCTTAACAGAAAGAATACCTAAATTTGATATTTTTTTGACTTGATGAACTTCCTGTTTCCTCTTACATTCGTATGTGGTTTTGCAATTGTTATGCACTGTTGTCAGAAACTATGCATATGTTTACCTGCATCAGATTATCTTTAACTCATTAACTGATGTACAGGTAGAAAAGTAATAGGTTTGATAATGGAATATGAAAAATCTGCATGCTAACACACAAATCCAAGTATTTCTCCTCTAAAGAAAACAATGCATCACTGCATAATATTACTACAGAAGGCTCAGGACTTAACATTAAGAATGCAACTGCGTTTTAGACAACTGAGTAACTTCAATCTTGGTTGAGAAGCGCATAACAAGTTTATTAGCTGTCCTAGCAAACATGGTTGGAGCCCTTCCTAAGTTCATGCAAAGAAGTGCAGGTGCAGCAGAGCATGCACAGTACAAGAAAAGTACTAAGAAAACAAAAAGTTTCATGAAATACTTTGTTACATTTAATTAAAAAGTGATGCAAGTATCCTAGCACTTCTATTTACAAAAAAAACCCAACAAAACACCCCCCAAAAAATAAAACATGATGTTTATCACCCAATTGTACTTGACAAAGAGAAAGTTTTTGTTCCACTAGAACAAGAAAACCATGCAGAGATGTTGAATTGTAAAGGGAATATAATGACCTACAAATTAACCCAAAAAAACATCTGAAACCCTGAAGTTTCTTCATCTTTTGCCAGTGCATTTAATCAGGCTGCGAGAGATTTGCAGCACAGGACGGAAAATTTAATTCTTCTGCATAGTTTAACTCAACTTCTCTAATTCAGAATACACATTCCAAAGGAGTCAGGAAGAACACTTTTCTGCTGCTTCTTTTGTTTTTAACTAGAATATACTAGATTGCTCACATTTCATTATTTACTACATTTTTCTTGAAAATAGTGGGAGGAAAGGCATAAACCCTGCTTGTGTAGGACAACTGTTTGCCAGTCTTCACCAGGCTACTTTGACTATTCCCAGTTGAACACTGGTCTGAATATCTCTCACAACCAGAAGCAACTCATCCACAACCTGACGTGCAATGGACAAATGCAGAGGATTTCATGTACACTGGTATGACTACATAGGAATCTCATAATTTCCCCACCACAATTTGTCCCCACGTCTTCATGAGGGGATTCTTATTTTTAGTGCCCAGTCTAACCACTGCCAGCACAAGCAAGCCCGGAGCAGATCACTTCTTAACATGTTTAATGAGAGAGCACACAAAGCTTATCATATACGCTACTCTATTTCCAGATTTTCTTTACATGAAACAAAGTTTGGGCAGAAGGTGAAAGGTGTGCAGTGGTCAAGAGAAAATAATCAATGTGAGCCCACGACTGCTCGTCGTGCAAAAAAAGCCCTTCCTCCACTAATGCAGTGC
Organism: Petroica traversi; assembly: GCA_025920805.1. Lineage (NCBI taxonomy): Eukaryota > Metazoa > Chordata > Aves > Passeriformes > Petroicidae > Petroica > Petroica traversi. Next base: position 19,034,381 of record JAHLSL010000021.1, read on the forward strand.
AGTGTAGCTGCAAGTGCCTGACATGCACGTTTCCAACACTCTGCTTTGTTCATGTCTCATTCTTAAATTCAGGTTTGCAAAGCCAATGCAAGAATAAACACCAAGCTTATGACCGAGACCTTGTAATAGTGCATTAAGTCTACAGAACAGACCATTCAGCATCATAACTGCAGCAGTAATCGAAGAGAATGTGTGAAAACTCAGCAGCACCATACACATAATATCTCCAAGTAATAAGACTATAAAGCAAAATTATTATGAAAAATAGTTGTTTCTGTAAAATATTCACCACAGTGACTTTCATTTCTCACCTTCTTTGTAAACAACACAGAAACTACCCAAATACCTGTATCTCTGTAACAAACACCATGAGAACTATTGTTTTGTGCTTCTAAGTTGTCAAGACCTACAATGAACTTCAACAATAGCATTACCTGAACCCCTGGATCATCTTCATCTTCAGGATGAGGTGATGGTGGTGGAGTTTTTTCCAAATCTGAGTTTTCAGAACCTTCCTTTCCCTTGTTAACCTTTTTCTTCGCAGCACTGGCTTCTGAATCTTGCTTTTTGCTACAGAAACAGAGGTATTTTTAATCAATATTTGTAGAAAAATATACGCAAGAGGTCCTTAAAAAAACAGTTGATCCATGAGATGTTTGCTTCGTTATTTTCCACTGCCTTTCTTAAGTATTTCAAGGTAACTGCAAAATCAATGATGCAGGGGCCATCACTGCACATGCCTTAACAACAGACACCTTGCTTCTTTCCTTCAAGACCTTAGACAGCGACACTCGATGTGGACTCAACAAGAAACTAAAAATGAGATGGGAAAGGAAGAGCTGCTCTCTTCAGAACCCGCACTTTCTGAAAGCAGTGTTTGGACAACCTGACACATGAGAAGAGAAACAGGATTACACACGTGCTTGTCTCATATTAACTGTGCAGCTCAGGTAGGCAGAACCAGAGTGAGCATTATCAAAACAAAGGACTGAATTCATCTTCTACAATTCCTGTTATTTCCAAGCAGGAAATGCACTTTAGTGTCAGCACTGAGGACTCATTCAGCGTCAGTGCATGCAACTATAACTTGTACAGGGGGAAAAACTCCCAGCTAGTATCTCAGCATCTACACAATATACTAAAAAGCTATATCCACTGACAGTAATGTTCCCTTCCTCCCCCATGAAAACATTCATCACCTGAAGAGTTGGGATGTCCCCAGCAGCACTCAGAGGCTTGGAAACAGGTGAAGATGTATCTATCAAAATCCAGTTTAAATACACCATCACCAAGTCATGCACTGAGATGATCTGCAGCATTGCAGGGGTGAAATTTTTACATGGCAATGAAAATTGATGGCAGAAGTTAGTATTTTTAAGCACATTTAGCTTTTGAGTCTGAGGCAGGTTTTTACTAGTTTTTTGTGGTCAACCCCCAGCATCCCATTACCAATGTGAGGGCCTTGCTAAGGGAAGGTGCTGAGATGATGGACAGCAGAGCAGAGCTGTTTGCTGGTACCTGACACATGGCCAGCATAGGTCACCAAGAGCTGTATCAGACAGTTTTATATGGCTTCTGCATTCTCATCACTTTAATTTCATACCTGGGAAACTGCCTGGGGTTTGTTTTCTCTTCATGATCCTCACATTTTTAACTACCCATTTAAACATCAGCTTTAAGTTTGTTCATTTTGATCAGCACATTAGCCCACCAACAGTGTATTTTGGAGCTGTAATTTAAAATTTCCCAATACAGTCACACGTCTCTTCAGGACTGTGACAACTCAGCTACAGCATTATTTTCTCCTCACAGCCTATGCTTAAACTAACACTGATTTCTAAGTAAAAATAAATAAAAAAAATAAAATAAAAAAAGCAGCAAAACACATGAAAAGACTGAGAGTTTTGAACATGGATTTGTATTATTGCAAAACTGTCTCTGCTCAGTCCTAGTGAGGCCATATGTGGAGTACTGAGTGTCCAGCTCTGGACTTCTCAATGAAACAAAGAAAATGAGCTAGTGAAGAGGATACAGAGGAGGGGCACAATGATGATTAGGCACAAGGATGAGCATCTCTCTTATGATGAGAGACTCTGGGAGCTGGGCCTATTTAAAGAGGAGACTGAGACTAGATGTTCTACAGAGGTTATTTCCAACTCTAACAATTCTGTGATTCATGAATGCATACAAGTATCTCAACAGCAGGTGTCAAGAGGATGGTGCTAGACTCTTTTCAGTGGTGCACAGTGACAGGACATGGAGCAATGGCCAGAAACAAAACCAGAAGTTCCACCTCAGCATAGGGAAGAACTTCCTTAGCTTGAGAGTGGCAGAGCACTGGAACAGGCTTGCCCAGGGAGGCTGTGGAGACTCCCTCTTTGGAGACATTCAAAATCCACCTGGACACCTTCCTGTGTCACCTGCTCTAGGTGACCCTGCCTTAGCAGGGGGGTTGGATGAGATGATCTCCAGAGGTGCCTTTCAACCCTAGCTATCCTGTGATCCTGTGAAATTAACAGGACTCGGCACAGCTCAAAAAAACCCCCACCTTAAACAGCGTCAATTAAAAAAAAAAAA
>JAHLSL010000021.1:19037357-19082265 GCA_025920805.1 Petroica traversi
TCCCGGCCGGCCGCACACAAAGAGCCCGGCGTGCGGGCAGGTCCGCCGCGACACGGTCCCTCTCTGGCCTCCGGGAGACCTTTCTCTCTCATGAGCCATATCCACCCCCGAGCCGTGCGCCTCGGCACTCTCGGCAGCGGAGACGCGGTTTCGGACGCAGTTTCGAATCCCTTCCCTTTCCAGGCCAGTTATAAACACACATGCGAAAGAGCCACCGACTTGGGGAGAACAAAGCCCGTGTGCAGCTCCACCGGGAATTTTAAGTTCTAAATTCAGCAACAGAATTGCTCTTTTTAAATGCAGTGCTACAACTTCTTTGGAGGAAAGGGGAAAAAAAAAAAAAGGTGAAGTAGAAATAGAAGAACAGCACCACCCCTCTAAGCGCAGGGACACGCTGCTTCCCTGTGCATCACTCACACAGGAGCTTCATGTGGCCAGTGGGAACATCAGCTTCCTTGCATTGTCAACAACTGTTCTTCATCTTCCCACAGAGCCTGTGTGATTTGTCCCTGACAATCAAATCCACCCACTTTTGACTCAGCCTTCGCACTTTCCAGCAGATCACACTCAGGCCATTCAGAACAGCATTAGCCTGGAACAGAACTACCTTTCCACATGAAGAACAGGGAGGTACTTAGAGATTGTTCTCAGAGACTCTGCCATTAGGTCTCTCTCTCAGTGCTTCAACACTGGTGCAAATGATTAGTACTATCCAAGTCTGGCAACAAGGAAGGTAAACAGACAACTATCTCTCATATTTGTTTTTGCACATGCATGAATGCAAAATTTAGCCAAGGCCCACTGGTGACGAGGTAAGTGTCCAGTTCCAAAACAAGAGCTACAAATCTAGGACAAACTGAAGCAGGATTTGCCATACACAAAACATTAAAGCATTTCAAAACTGCCAGCTAAACTTGCCCTTCCTCAGTTCAACTCATATAAATACAAACATTTCAGATTAGAGGTTTTACAATCTCCCTGTCCAATATCACTTTCTGCTTTCATCCTCTTACCCCCGAGGACTGCACACCAAACTGACCAAAGGGGATCAGTGAGAAGACAACCTGCAGAAGGTCAAACAAGCAAACAACATGGAGAAAAAGAGGCTGAAGAGGAAAACAGTAAGAAGGAAAACTGAAAAGAGAGCTTGATTTACAATTTGAGAAAGATATCCAAACTCTGACAATGTGTTTGGTGTCAGCTCAGCAGCCACTAAGAGAGATAGATGAAACTCCAGAAACTTGCAGGGACAAACCATTTGATTCAAAAATGACCCCAAAATCACGACATGCTTTGCAGGATTAAGAGGGGAATTAGCCCAAATGTTTACCCAGTGTAACTACTTCACCTGATCTGGGTAACTGATAGACCTGTTTATTAGTATAATTTATGACAACTATCATGACTAGGATGATGCTTTTTTCTATAATTCTATGATCTAAAGTAAGTCAGATGCATTACTGATTTTTTATTTTACCATTTGGGAACATTGTCTTGTAACAGATTCACAATTGGAACCTGGCTTAGACAAACTTTACACATTCACTGTGGAGCATAAAAACAATTGAAAAACAATCCCACCTTTTCAAAATGTCAGAGATGTGAGACTTAATACTTTACTGCCTTACCCAAGAAAAACAATTATTTTTTAAAGCTCCTAGTGTAATCAAAACTTTTTTTAAAATCAGATCTTACACATCACAAAAGTAGAAAAAACAACAGACAATAAGTTTTTTCCAGCCTGAAAAGTCAGCCAAATTACTAAAAAGCTTTGCTAACAGTGAAGCCTACAAGGCCTGCCCTGCGGCACAAGCAAAGGTAAATATCAGGCAGCCGGGCTGGTTCAAAAGGGAGATGAGGACAGGTGTGAACAGGAACAGCCTCAGTGGACACATGCATGGAAATCTCGCTCGATTTCCTGTTCTCTCCCAAAGGCAGCCCCTTCCTGCCTTGCTCAGGATGATCTGACCTTGGGAGTGGAAACTACCAGCACTGCCTCGGGACCTCTCTTCCTGTCCTCCAAGTCCCCTGGGTGCTGTGTGCTGCTGTCCGCACCGCTCCCCCACACAGCAGCCTCTTCCCACTTCCGTGGCCAGGAGCCATCCCCTTTCCGACACAACAAACAGCCAACAGCGTGCCAAAAAAGCCCTTCTCCACTTCCCTCTAGAAGCTGTAATTATGCTCATGTTTAGTACTCCCCTTGTACACAGCAACCCACTTGCCCTGCACTGTGTCCCAGGCTTCTGCTCAGGGTGCGGCAAAGATGAAGTTTTCCCTGCCACAGGGAGGGGAGGAAGCAGACATGAGCAGCACTGCAAAGCATAGCACACTGCTCTGAGGAGATGGGTCGAGGCAGGAGCTCCTGCAAATAGCTGCCATTTGGCCCTTGGAAATAGTTACTGCTCCTGCCACCACAATCAGTGGCCACTCTCTAGGGTTTCATAGGAAGCAGCCAGAGAGAATCAGCTGTGCTGCAGCGTGATCTTCTCAAACAGGTGGTCCTCTTCTCCTCCAGGGACAGGCACAGGAGGAACAGACATCTGAGCCATGACTTAGCAATTCAGTAGGATTACTTGCCTTTCCCTGTCCCTCTGCTTTTGGAAAAATCTGCCTGCTTTGCATGTGCCTGAAGCTGGCTCCATAATGTTTAGAGCCCACATAATACTAAGCACTCACCCCATTTAATGAAAACCCTATATTTGTGATCCTAATTTTACCAACATTTTGCTTTCAAACTTGACTAGTTTGGTCCACAAGAGATTTGTTTTGCCAATCATTTTTTTTAGCCACCACTATATTTGTCTTTCAGTATTGCCAGGATTGGGCTAATACCCATTAAAAGTGTAATACTACAATATTAAGTGTGATCTTTCACTCTGCAGTGTAACATGCAAGCAGCCTATTTGGACATTTTCTCTTTTTTTTGAGATCCCATGACACAATTCAAACCACCGTTAATTTAATCAGGTTCTTCCATTTTCCAGTCTGACTTGTCCCTCACATGAAGGTGCATTTCAGTGAGGCAGACTGCTCATTTTGTCGTAACTTGCACCAAAGATAACAGAGATGTGAAGGATAAAGTTTCTGGGGTTTTGTTATTATTTGTTACATAAAAGGATTATACTTTTAGTTGAAATTAAAACTAAAATAACAGGGTTATGAGCTATATTAAATTACAAAATGGTTAAGATAATTACACATCAGATTTTTTTCATCCATCTGTATGCTCTAATACAGCCTGTGTCAAACTTAACTATTAAGGACTCGTTGTGCTCTATCCAAAAAATATTGTTGTTCAATAAATTCATAACTTTATTTACCTTCATTTTACATGACTGTAAGACTCTTCTATTGAAGCTGACCATCTTACTCAGGAATGAGGACCGTTACTTACACACAGCATTTTTAGATTTCTAAACCACACTACTCCTTTCAAGGCTTAGAAGCAAAGTACTGAGAAATATAAGCAGTAGCAGTAAAGACATGCCAGATACCAACTTTATCAAAATATTTTCTTCTACATAATCATCCATAATCTGTATTAACTTGCATTAATCTCACTCATCTCAGCTACTGTAATATTTCCTTTCCGGAGTTAGTGCTGCCGAAATACTGTGGTTTATATGATTAAACATTTGGACTGTTGATTTATTTAAAATCTTGATTAGTGATCTGTCAATGGACAGGTTCCCCAGCCTGTGATGTTGCCAAAGTAAGCAAATTTCTTTCAGTGATTTAAAATTCTTTGGCAACATAGCATCCCCACAAAGTCTCTGGGTTCTTCAAAGAAGCTCGATAGTGAAGCTGACAAGACCACAAAATGAGAACTACCTTGTTTTCAAGAGAGCATTTGGTAACAAGAGACACAAGCATGTTAGGGCAAAAATAGGACTTTGTCCACACCCGTGAGTAAGCATAAGGAACATCGAATGCTCTTGCTGTTGTTCCAGACCTGTGTTTCTCACAGGTAAAACAACAGGGCTTAGTACTTACTAAAATACTGTAAGTCACCTAGCCAGCCAGGGACAAGTCATTGCATGGGAAAGAAGATAAAGACTCTCCTACACACACAACTAAGAAAGCAGCATTTCATTCTTTCCGAGGAAACATTGCTCCTTTAATCTGTACAGCATGTCTCAAGATTTAGAGAAGATGCACATTATTATGAATATTATGAATATTAGGATTGTGTGGACAGGACAGACCAGCTCTGATGTCCAGACCATCACCCATGGGTGTTTTTGAGGCAGACTCCTTCTTACCAAGGTTTATTAAACAAGGCTTCATTGTAGTCAATTGAGAAACCCTGCAGTAGAAGTTTACAGCCATAGTAAAAGTAAAATAAAGTTTTTTTACTTTTTGGCAGCAAAAATCTGGGAAATGCTCAGTAACATTTATTATGTAGCCTTGTCAGCCTTTAAACCTGTGAGTCTAGGGAAATGGAGAATCTCTGTTTAGAGGAAAGGTGAGGAAGCTGGGTCTGTTTAGCTTGGAGATGACTGAGATCTTATCAATACATACAAGTATCTTAAGGATGGACGGGATGTTGAGACACTGGGGCCAGGCATTGCTCAGAGGTGCTCACTGACAGGATATGGGGACAGTGGGTACAAACTGAAACACAGGAAGTTCCATCTGTCTAAGAAGAATAACTTTATGTTGAGGGTGACAGAGCACTAGAATAGGCTGCCCACAGGGGCTGTGGAGTCTCTCACCTGGCGATATTAATAACCTGCCAGGATGGACCCCATGCAACCTGCTATAGGGGAACCTGCTTTAGCAGGGGGGCTGAGCTACATGATCTCCAGGGGCCCCTTTCAACCCCAACCATTCTGTGATTTCTATGAAAAGGCTATTCTAGCTGATCCAGTACTTCCATTTCAAAAAGACATACTGGGTGATATATAACTTAGGAGATTTTCTAAGCTGTGAATTGCTGCTGTGTATGTAAACCCCATCCTTAGGACAGTCTGGTACACAGCCAAAGTAAATGCTGCAATAGAGACAGGCTGATCAACTGTAATTTACTGACCAGTTAATATAACCTGTACGCAACGACATTTGATTTTACAAGCCAGTGTTTATAAATTTTTCAGGAAACATCACCTCTGCTAGTATAGAAAATTCTCTGTCTTGCTAAAGCAACAAGTAACATCGTACTCTCCACCCTCATTTAGCTATAGATCTGTATCAAACCTAACCAATAAATACTCCGTCTTGTAGAATATATGCAAAGCTGATTTCATTAACTGCAATTTTTAAACCCTAATACAAATGGATTTTGCAAACTGATTTGGATTAACCAAGTCTGGCTGTGCTTCCATCTGGAAGTTATATTTTATAACTCCAGCCACATCTTGAAAAACAGATTCAGATGTTTGGAACAAATTCAGAACAGTTGTAAGAAATTCTAGGGACAAATGAAAAAAAAAAAAAAAAGAGCTTTAATGTCTTTTTGGTCTCAGTTTTCTTCCAAGTAGGCATTTATAACCACGGTAGTTAGGGACTTGAGGGACAAGGAAAGAATCTGTGTTATTACCTATGACATATTTACTCATGTGTAATGACAGTTTATTCTTTCTCGTACTACTCTGTAACGTTTTAAGCTTATCCTGATAAAGGCACACGATGCTGAATGGAAAGTTAAGAAACCCAGTTAAGAAGCATGGTTGAACCATTTGGTCTATCCACAAAGATTTTCTGCTAGGAAAATTGTCTTTACATGAAACAGGAAAATTAATATAATCCCTACGGTGAGGACACATCAATATCCATATAAAAATGCCTTTTTAACAGCAGAGCTTAGAGCCCATGGGCTGTGTTAGTATAAGAAAGTGTCTGTAAGGGTTGTACAGTATACAAAAATGTGAAATACCTTACTTCTTTATTTAGGAAAAAACATCATCAAACCATTTTACTCTAAAGCCTTCAACTCTGAAACCCTATATTAATGTTGAAGCAGTTTAATTTGTCTATACGAAAGCCACACACAAAAACGGATGACCATTAGAGGAGAAAGAGCTAGTTTTGAAATCAAACACATCCAGAAACTTTTCTGCCTTGAAAGGAAAAAACTAACCTTCTGCCTTTCCAGCTTGCTTAAAATAACTGAAGCCATAAACAGGAAAGTCAAACAAGAGAAATGTGCCCAAGCTTCTCAAAAACATGATGTTGTAGATGGTAGAAAGCAAACGACAAAACAAGATTTCCTCTCCGCCCACACCATTTAGCACAGATGCTCTAGAAATCCCACAAACAGTTTTTCTCTCATTGCATATACAAGTTTCCTGACTTACCTAGCCTTTTTGCTGGTCTTGGGTTTTGGCGTGGTATTTTTTGCTTTCTTTTCCTTTGGCTCTTTAGGGGTCTTAGGGACTTTGGGGGTCTTGGGTTCCTTCTTTTCCTTGGGTTCTTTAGGATCCTTCGGTTCTTTTTTTGCCTTGGGCTTTTTCTTTTTCTTCTTGTCATCTTGGGAGCCATCCACTGAGTTTCTGCTTAGATTCTGGCTGTCAAGTCCCCCAGGAAAATCTTCCTTACCAAAACCTTTACTGGGACCTTCTGCAGCAATGTGATTGTTTTTCTTTTTCTTTTTCTTTTGCTGCGGCTGCGGCTCAATTGACGGCAGATAATCATCGCTTTTCACTAGCTGGGTATTCGGTCCACTAACCTGAGTCATATCCGGCACTGGTTTCTCTAAAAAGGGTTCCGACGGAGAATGCTGAGAGAGATAAGCAGAAATAAAAATTGTACATTGGCAACTTTGATTTCTAAAACTTTGCTCTTTTGGAGCATGATGTAACAGGGAGAAAATATTAAGCACAAGATTAACCTATTAGCAAGAGTCAGTGTATCTGAAATACTAGGCAGTAAAACAGTGAAGAACAAAGATTTATGCAGTCAGAACAGTAGCAAAATGACAAGAGATTCTTGATATATTAAGGGTAAAATTAATCTCAAGTTTGCATAAAGTGGAAATATAGAAAATACTGAGTCTTCAACACGTAGATGCAAAATAAAAGCAATATTTGTTTCAAAATAGTTGTTAGTAGAACGACTAACTCATTACAAATTATTCAGCTGCACTGGAATTTTGTCCTTTGGGAAAAAATTGTTAAAGTTTATTTCTAGACATTCAAAGGAGAATAAAGGTATATTCACAGGCTATATTGGTAAAAAATTAATTAAGGCAATTTACAGTGGTTCATCTGTGACAGGAGGTATTTTTATCAGCAACTGAAGGATTAATCCACTTGAAAACATAATGCAGTGTTACGTTTTATGTCCAAGATCCACAGCTCCCAGCCTGTACTCAAAACAGATTTGTTCCTGCTCCAGATTGGACAGAGAACTACAGTAAGTGCTTATGAACCTGCATAAACCTGCTACTTCAAGGTCTCTGTAGCATATCAGGTTTATGTCAAACTTGCAAACTACAGGAAAATCTATGTATAATTACACAAATGTTAAATGCATAGACTAAAATATATTTGATATATTGACAACTTTTTTTCATCTTCTGTTCTACACAAAGATCTATGAGTCTGCAGTGAAAAGACATGTAAGCTCTACCATGACTTTGCAGCATATCAAAGCTCTGACCTGCTTCTCCCTGCATGACCACGGTTATAAATGCAGGGCGACAGTGATTTTCTAGAAGAAAAATAATAGCATGACACCGTACTGATGCCTGTCTTGCAGCTACATATATGGTCAGATCATTTTACCCACAGTCTCTCTCTGTCTCTCCTCCTTTTCTGTTCCCTAAAAATTAAGTCAGGATGATTCTAGGTGGATGAATTTCCCATTAATCATAGTGTCAAAGGACAGCCATTTGAGATGTTTGACCCGTTGAATTGGAGAGAAGAAAAGTTTATTGCAGATAAGAATTTTACTTCTAGGAAAAGCAGTGCCAGTGTAACCGTAATGTACTTCACATTTCCCTTTCTCCACCTTTTTTTTTCAAATGGCACTTAGAAGTGGCAAGTGTGCAAATGAATGACTACAAAACCAACCCCTGAGCATAAGGAGAACTGATGGGCATACGTAGATATATCTACTTCAGCCACTTAGACCTAAATAGAAGTGCACTTAAGATTTAGGAAACAAAATTCTTGAGGGTATTACATGAGAAAGAAAATGCATGTATATTTCCAGATATATTAACATGATTTTCTGTACGTAAACCAACTGAATCAGTGCAATCCTAACTACTTCTGGCATTTCTTCACAGTAACATAAACCCACTGTGCACTGAACACTCTCATACTCAGAAGAAAAACGAGCAAAGCTGTCAGGAAGTAAAGACAAGAATTTTTTCTGCTGTCTGAGAGAGGTCTGAATGGTATATGCTACACACCACAGTTCTCCATGGAAGAGACAGAACAAGAGGGAAGGCCCTCAGTGACAGACTGACAGTCTGGGTCTCCTTGGCTTAAACAAGAATTTCCAGGATGACTTCTGCATGTTTCTGTCTTCCACATGTTTATTAGGATCCATTTTTGTGCAACAGGTTCTAAGTTGCAGGGGAAACCCAGCTCTAATGCAAACCTGATGCCCTCATTGCATTAGCACTGCATCAGTCAGCCCCACCTTAAGATCATCTCATGTTAGGCATTGTGAAGTATGAATCAACACCTGCTCTAGAAATCTGCAGTCACCACTGGCACATACAGCTCCATGCTGGAAAGTTCACAAAAACTGGGTAACTGTATAGAAAACACTGTCCCAGAAAGTCAGTGGTAACAATGAGTTCTGCAGTCCAATTACACATTATATAAAATAGAGATCTTCTAAAATGTTCTGAATTTGGTTGACTGAATTAATTGTTCTCAGATTTGTTATATGACACACATATTTTTCTCCCTACCTCAGACTGTTATGTGCTTTTACTAACCATTATTTTTAGGTAGGAAAATACAGGAATATTACCAAGATCACCTCTAAGTACTCTTATCCCTGGATTTTCAGAGCAGTACTTTTAACCTGGATTTTTGCAAGATAGTCAATATATTTCTGCATTATCTGCTATTTTGCATCTCATGCATCCTACATTTTACAGAAATTTCAAGTGCAAGTTTCACTTTTTGTTTTCACCAATTTTTTTCACTGAGCTGTCTTCCATCGTCCTCAATCCTGTTTTAAAATACTGCTCACTTGCTATATGTAACAAATAGGAACGCTAGGGTTTTCTTTTCATTATTTGTAGATTTTGTGTTGAGCAAGTACCTTAAATCTGGCACTACATTATTTGTTTGCCATATTAAGAAAGACTTTTACAATTACCTAAAACTAATGTATAAGGCACAACTTTCTAGAACAGGTCAGAATCACTACTTTTATTTTTTCTTTGTCTTATGCATATGAAACAGCCTAGCCAAAAAATATTAAACACCACAAGAAATCCAGTAATGCCATATACATTAATTTTACAAAATTTTCAACATTACAACTTCATTAAGGGTATGACTGTCCCTGAAATCAATATTATTATATTTTATATGTGCTTCAATATTAAAGAAAATAAATCCCTGTTGCCTTTGTAAGACTTGTGGGTTGTTTTTGTTCTTTTAAGTCTGAACAACAACTTTCAGCGGAGTCATAAGCAAATCTGAAAGCAAAGCCTTCCAAATCTCCACAACAGCAGTGTCAGCCCTTTGTGACTTGACATTGCAGTTTTAATGTAAGGTCTGTCCAGAAGGTAAGGCCATGAGAATGGCAGTAATTGTGGCCACACTGTAGTACATTTCAGATTCTTACTTATCCACAAAAGTCATTCTCAGACTCTAAAATAACTGAAGACTAGACATTAGACTGAAAACTGTGCCTGAAACGAATACTAAAAAAACTCCAAACTTACTGCCTTTTATTTAAAGGATCAAGTTATATGCATTAACAAGCATAACAATACTATGACTTTGGTTCATATCATTCAGAATCTCTGGAACATTGAAGCTACAAAGACAATTCTGCCCTAATTAGGCTTTGTAGGTTGTATTTGCCATTACTTGAAAATACATTACTTTTGCCAGATGCCACTCCCCTTGCAACTGCCACGTTTTTAATTCCATTATACATGATTTTCTAAATTGTAGCACTCTTTCAAAGAAATAGCTGTGAATATTTCTATTTTTCTAGGAAGCCTGTGGCTGTACTTCTACAATATGCTAAAACCGTTTATCCCTAACTGACAACCCCACATTGCTCCCTAGTGTGAAGCTGTGTAGGAGCAGCACAAATCTACTGAGAAGAGACTGAGCTTGAAAGTTGCATTTTCTTACCCCAAACCAGTTGTCTGCTCTTTCTTAAGTAGGGAGAAAAGGAAGAACAACAGGCTTTCACTACAAATATTAGATTAAGCCTACCACAGGGAATTATTTCAAATAGTTCTACTTCTTTAAATCTAGAAAGGATTAGCTCTAGTTACAGGGTCACAATTTCTAATGAAAGAACCCCATTTTCCATTTATAGAATTTAAAAAAAATATGTATATTACAACTTTTTATCAAAATATTGAAAAATATTAACTGCATACCTCACAGAAATTGCTTCTCCTGCTGCTTTTAGTAGTAACAACACCATAATTTAGTATGCTAGTACCGAATTTAATCTTCCATGGGAAAGAAACCAGTAGAGATTAAACACAAATAGGTATTCATCCTATTTGATATTGCAGCAGAATTATTTTTGGTATTATTTGAAATAAGGTGAAAAAGGTGCTCAAAAATATTGGTGTGTTTACTAGACCCACATCTCTTTAAATCTTTTAGAGAAAAGCTGTTTTTGTAAACATTTAACAAAGAACAGATGGCCTGTTTTAATCATGCGAAAAAACCTGGAGCTCACATTAATACTCCTACCAGCGACTACTGGGGCTAGTCACCTCCCTAACCAGCAGCATGGCACAGTCTTCAGTAATTCCATTTAATTTTACGGTGGACATTTTCTCATCAGTTCCCACTGCTCGACAGTTAATCAATGCTATTAACATGCAATATCACAATGCAGGACACTCCTAAAGATTGCAGCTTATTAGAGAAAAACAGAGATTCTTCAAGAACTCCGAAGTGTTAAAACAATTTGTGGCACAACAGGCTATGCAGCACTGTCAGGAAGAGCCAGTAACACCCAAGGAAATAAAAACTGAGACCACTACTAGAGAAATAGAATTGTCTGCTTCTACACTGCCAAATTTCTGGAATTCAAACCTATTTTTCAGCTTCCAAACAGGTATCACCAAGACTTGAAAAATTAAAACCAATCTGCCTTTGTTTCACAGCTGCTTACACTTCTAGAGTGTAAGCTCATTCTCCCCAGCCCAAGCACAGAGAGCTGGCTCACACCGGCCTATTATGTGAAGCAGCAAGATGGACAAGATGTAGGATTAATCCAATGAGGGCGAGTGGCACGGAGGGAGGTTAAGGAGGAGAGTCTTTCTGTTGCTTGAACAAGGATTGCACCACAGTCAACTGTACTGAGAGCAGCTGAATGTCACTTCCCTAACACAGCAGCAACTTGAGCCAATATTGAGCTTTACAAAGTACAAAGCAAGAGCAGCAATGTGACATGACTGAACTAACTTTGTGAAATTTAAACATCAGCACCAAACAACAAACAATTTTTTAAAATATATTTTTACCACAACTACACTTTAATTTCTCTCATGGGTATTATTTCCAAACTCCATAATCTTTTCCATATTTAAATAAAGATCTACAACAATACCACTTGATTTAAATTTTCTTGAACTTTGGTTTACTAAGTTGTCTAACAGTAAAGCAAGTGCTCAGTCAGGTCCCACTGACTTCAAAAATCAAACTCCTTTGGTACAAACTCCATACAATGGATAATTTCGCTTTAGGTAAATCATTACAGAATATTCTCAACTGCAAGCCTGTTCAATTATCACCTTCACTATGGGTAAGCTAAAACAGCAACCTGTGCAAATTCTTTGAAAACAGAAGTCAGACTACAGCATGCTTCCAGCAGCAGTTCTACCTAGTGCCACAGAGATCACTCATTTTGAATTTGGATCATTCTTCATGAGACAGTCCAAAAGGTATTAAAAGCCATCACATAACCAAATTGCTCCATGATTCTTCCTTTCAAAGGTTAATGACAGGATTCATCCTCCCTCTGGATTATTTAGAATGAACTACTCATCTTGACTAATTTGGAAAGTTCCTGCATCATGTCTCTATTCACTGCTTTGTCCCTGCAATTCTCAACTCGTCTCATGAATACTTTCAGCCCTAGGCCTCTCTTAGTGCCCCCTCAGTGTGAAGCATGCTTCGCCTTTCTAGACCTCCATAAATACTTTCCTGACATTGTCCATTTGCAGAGCTCACATATCAGTAAAAACTCCAGAGCAAATAGGAATCAACATCACCTCCAAAACTCCAACCAAATGCCAGTATCTACATTCAGCAAAAAGCTGTACAGTATTTTTTCTATAGTAGATGAAATCCAGAAACGTCCTCAAGACTACATTCACAGCTGTAACTGTTTCAAAAATATGTTTTACCAATCAGCTTCTCCTCCTTTATTGTGAATGACGATTCCTTCCCTTTTTTGTGAAACTACTACCTTGAAGATGTGTAAAACCCACTACACCTTCCTAGCAAGACAAAACTACTCATGTATGAAAAAAGTTAATGTTTTTGCAAAGTGCTGCTGCAATACCATTGTATTTCTTAGGAGAGAAATAAAGTCTTAGGAGAAAATAGAATAATCTAAGACTATTCTAAGTCATCCTGCTCTGTTGCTGCTACTGTTAAAATCAGTACAATTACTAACAAGTTACAACTTATTGATTCAAAGGTTTTCCAAAAACTCTGAATCAAAAAAAGTAGAATTCTGATGCCAACAGCATCCTAACAGTGGACTGGAAGTGATTAAAACCAATCCTAGTGCCCTCTGCTCCCACTGTAAAACTACTATAATTTCTGATTTGGTGGAGCTGAAAATATCACCCAATTACAGTACTCAGAGGAATAAAAACATGCTATGCAAAATACATAGTTTCTTAATTGAGTCTCAGCACAGCTACAGTAATAGAATTATTTATTTTCTGGTCAGGTACTCTGTGGAGAAACACAGATTACAAAAGACAAATTATACTAATGTGGCCACCAAAAAAGCAAACATCCCATAATAATTTTACAGTAATCATATGTGGTGTTTTGTGCTCACAGAAAAAGTGAGACACATTAGTAAGCCTATAGAATATGAGCCACTGCAATGAGTGCTGACAGCTCAAGAAATAACTAACTTGTCCCATAAGAGAGCTCCTAGGTTGCTGTCCATCGATCTGAATTGACAGCAGTGTTGATCAGGCAATCTCAGACAGTAATGAAGTGTGCATGCTCCAAATTGGCTCTACATGTAAGACATTGCAACAGCTGCCCCAAGGATTGTATGTAACTGGTGATGTGCTCATAAACAAGACAAACGTTTTATTAATACTTTTCTGCTAGAGATTACTTTGCAAATAGACTGACTTAGCAGTATAAGGTTGCTCCTAATGCAAGCAGGGCAGGCCCTAAATATTACACAACAGCAGCCTGACTCTCTGCTCTCCATCATCACTATGTAGACTGGTTGAGGACTCATGATTTTGGCAAGTTTTTACTAGCTCTAGTTGCAGAGACACATAGAAAGGGTGGGACAATAGGTAATGAATTCCACTGGTAAAAGCTTTTGTTCATGTTGACAGCTTGTCCACCTCCAGCCTGCCTTCCCTGCATGGCCACAGTAGAAGGAAACTTACTTTGCATGTGCCCCACTATCAAGCAGAAGACATGCCAGAACATGCCATCATGTTTTACCACAGAAGGTTCACAGAGTTTATGCCATGCAGTCTATACCACAGGTGAGAAAATGACCAGCAAGTCAGCAAAGTCCTACTGTCAATTGGCCCGTAAGCATCTTTTTCTTAATACTTTACTTCTGAAGGGGATGCACAAGTATTACGAGGATTGGCTGAGGAATCTGGGGCTGTTTAGTCTGAAGAAAAGGAGACTCAGGGGAGACCTTATCAATCATCTCTTCAACTACCTGAAAGGAAGTTGTGTGAGGTGGGTGACAGTTCCTTCTCCTAGGTAACAGATTTCAGAACGAGAGGAAATGGCCTCAAGTTGTGCCAGGCAAGGTTTAGATTGGATACTAGAAATTTATTTTTCACAGAAATGGTTGTCAAGCATCGGAACAGGCTGCCCAGGAAGCAGGAGTCACCATTCCTGAAAATGTTCAAAAAACATGTGGATGTGGCACTTGAGAACAAAGTTTATTGGTGAACACAGCGGTGCCAGACTTGATGACCTTAAAGGTCTCTTCCAGCCTTAACGGTTGATTCTGCCAAGTAACATCTGTAAATAAAAATGTGTGTCTTTTCTTGTGAAGTTATGTCTGTGAAGTTATTCCAAGGCACAGCTATCAAGATACCTAGTGCTTACTAGAGAATTCCTCAGATTAGAGAATATCCAGGAGATTTACCAACAGTCGCTTCCAACCCCTTTAAGACAAACCAATGGCTGCTCATCTCCAGGCAAGAAAAGGAAGTCACACAGTAAAGTAAGAACGTGTCAGGATGAAAGAATCTCCAGAGTATCTAGAACAATACTTCAACTTCTCCAGTAAAGGGGGAATATAGGGGAGGAAACATCTGCACATACTCAACCAAAACAGTAATAATTAAACGGCTACTATTAAATAAATTAGCATTATAAAAGACTAACCTAACATTTTAGCACATATACAGGCGGAATTGCTGCTCTTGGGCTTCCCTCCATGTTCCCCACAGCCCTTTGCTTCACTGCAAAAGCAAAGCAGTTGCTCCAAAACAGTCCAATGCAAACACCCACCTTCTCTTATTTCACAGCATGCTTTGAAATCCAAGGTTCCTGATGGGAGAGACAAAACTGTACTGCCCTGTACATGCAGCTTCCTCCCTCCAACAGCAGAATTCCCTCAATTTGGCTACTGAACGTCAAATGCATGGACATCCATCCTCTCTGAAGCGTAACGTGTTCCTACATCACACTATATTGCTATCACCATAGTTTATGATACTCTGGTAGCAACTATTATTTCCACTAAACCTTGTTTCCTATCCAGAAAAAGAAAATGCAACAAAACAGTCCGGGCTGACTTGGTATATTGTGCACTTAGGGTCTGCCCACAGCAATAAAAGTGATGAGTGTCCTCTAAAACTTTGCTTTTTCTACAGAATTCTAAAGCCACTTAGAGAACCATCTTCAGAGGGACCTTAAATAGATCATATCTACTCCTATCAGTAATCTTTCTGTTATCAAATTTAAATCACAGTGACACGCAGCAAATGGCACCAGGTTTATGACTACACAGAAAATCAAAGACCAGCATACGTGGCACAAGCGCTGGTTCATTTGACCACAGACAACTGAAAAAGTTCCATCTGTGCTTTCACTGCTGTAAGAAATAGTAGCAGTAGTAGCATTACACACCACAACAGAAAGAGCGTTTCTGTTCTGGTACTTTTTTCCCCCACCTCTTCTAACCCCAAAGAGTTAACAGGAAAATTTATTTAACAGGCTATAAATGTAAAAAAATATAAGGTGATGAGTAATAAAATACTATATTGTACGTTTACTTAATAAATACATACTATTAAAAAACTGAAAATACAAGGTGTGTGTGTTAATTCAGAAGCAATATTTCTTTTTTGGTTTGCCAAATCTCTAATAACAAAGTATTCTCTATCTGAATTCATCTTCTTGTAATTTGTAATAAAAAGGTTTCTTTAGTCTAAGGAAGGGAGAATAACTCTAAAGGGAAGGGCAGCATGTTTGGGGTGGGTTTTTTCTTTAGATTAAGCTGAAGACTTGCAGGCCAGGAAACATTTTTCTCCTGCCTGCTCTGCACCACTTAAGGATGAAGTAAATACAAATTTCAGAATGCCCACCTGTCTGATGAACATCCTGTGAGCTCCAGTCCATTACTTGTAAGGACAGTACTAATGCTTTTTAACAATGAATCACAGAATCATAGCATATCCTGGGTTGAAAGAGACCCACAAGGATCACCAAAGTCCTGGCCCTGCACAGGACACCCTAAGAGTCATACCATGTCCCTGAAAACATCCAATGCTTCTCTGTCAGGCTTGGGGCTGTGACCACTTCTCTGGGGAGCCTGTTCCAGTTCCCAAACACCTCTGGAGAAAAACCTCTTCCCTAACATCCAAACCAAACCTCCCCTGAGACAGCTTCATGCTGTTCCCTCAGGTCCTCTCACTGGCCACCAGGGAGAAGAGGATTAATGCCCCTCCCTCCCCTTCATGAGGAAGTTATAGACTGCAAAAGGACCAAACTACAACAGTCTGTAAGGAAATCCACCAGGAGCAGATAGGCACCATGTGGCTACAACTGCATAGTGCCCCAGTCTAATTACTTGGCACCACTACATGCCTCTGTATTTCTTTACAACATGCTTGTGCCAGAAAGCCCTCAAGCTCAACCTTCACATCCATGACTATGTGTCCTGCTTGTGTATGCACACCAGAGTGGCCTTTCTTCTGGGCTTGTCTTCCAGTTTTGGGAAGCTTTAGAAAGACACCAGTCACAGCCAGTCCTTTCAGCCTTCCTGAGGTAATTCATGTTCAGTTGTGCCATGCATCCCTGCCCTAGGGCAACCTCTCACTCCTCTTCTGAGGGCACTTCAATGGGACTAGCCCACCTCTGAGAAAGCCATCTCTCAGGGACAGCCTGGGCATGGCAGCTGCCCAACAAGCCCTTACTCATAGCCATGACTGAGGGCAGCAACTGAAAAGCACAACTTCAAACACTCATAAAACAGTAAGATACAGCAATCACCAGTAAAATGCTTTGAAATGTGTTTTTAGGCCACTACATTTATTAATGTGTGATGCTTGTTCCAATACAGTAGGAATAGATATAACTTCTCTATCACTTTCCTAACTCCTTCCTAATATACCTAGAAAACAAAACCCCAGCATTTTTATTTTAAACGTTTGCTATTATCAGTTTCTAGACTTGTTAAAACATCTATGTTTAAGAAGCCTGCACATTTTAAAAAGTACCAATCACAGTTCAATGACAAACATGCATCAGATGACAAGGCTGGAGAAAAGAGGATGCAGTTCATCGAGTCTTTACTAAGAACTTTATCGCTTCCCCTATCTGCATGCCCTCATCAAAGAAAGAACAAGTTTTCTCCAAAGGTATAAATGTGTATATCATGTTTTGATAGTTTGAGGAAAGGGCAATGGCCTTAGGTGTTTAAGATTTCAACTAGAACGCCTGAGATTTTACTCCTGTCCACAGAAAGGAGTGCCCACTGAAGTCCCAAGATACTTCCCTAATACCATCCATAAGTATTTTTATTAAATCACAGAGCACTCTGAATTTTTCCATGGTTTGCAACAAGGTATTTTTATAATTTCAGCAAGATATCTTACAGATAAGAGTGCACCAGATTGAGAAAAGTTAGCTGAAAGCATTAGAAGACACACTACCAGCATAGATAGTATACTTTGGTTCCAGCCTGGAGCTGACAAATGTTCACTTCGACAATATTTTATCTGGATGATTGGAACAGACCCACTAGACAAATAATGCAATACTCTTTTTCTTCCCTTGCCATCTTCCCCCTCTGCAAGGTGAAGTTGTACAGTATACCCACAAACAAAAGATGAAATCCTTTTCATTCATTACTTGAGCTGGTGTCCCTTTTTTTTAAACTACAATTTGAACTCAAGTCTTTTTTACTACATATTTTAAAAAACACACAGAATTCTCTGATCACATAGACGTCGAATACTGTAAAATACTAAAGTACCACCGAAGAAAGAAATTTAAACCACTCTAAATCAATATTATTATTATTATTTAATAATTATAATCTTTATGTTTGCTAACTTCTTCTGATTAAAAGAGCGTCATCTCAGAATTTTCTCCCAAAAGACCATATTTGGTAAATGTTTTCTGAAACCATAAGATTTTATTCACAGTATCTCAATGAAGCTGTCTCTACTGCTTATGCCTACTCCAGATCTCAAAGTGTTTAATTGCTGCTGTTTCAATTTCATAGTAAAGGTGCTGAGTTAGTACTAGGAGATTCATAATTTAAAACTGTAACTTTATGTTTTGACATTCTTAATGCCATTTCCTTAATCACAAAGAAGTACCACACCATGAGAGAAAAAGAAACTCCAAAATCCCACTGCCACCATCACTTTTTCTTCTGTTACATATCCCAAATAAATTGGAATTACTTTTCTAATTGATTTTTATCCAAAATTAAACTGTTCCTGTCCAGCAAAATTCAAAACCTTTCTTCAGGCACTGATCAATGAGTCAGCCTGCAAGTGAAACAGCAAACATGCAATGCTGTCTTGAAAAGATTGTTTAAAGCTCATTGTAAACCTAAGAAAACACACTGTAAATTATAAACTTTTTTTTTAAATGACAGTCTAAATTATTTAATTATTTCAAATACTCAAAAACAAAGAACAATTGTTGTTACTAAACAAATTTTGTGCTCTATTGCTTAACTTTCTACAATAATATCTCTAACCTACGGGGTGACTTTTCCCTGGTTACGCCAGAACTGCTGCCTCATGCAGTTCACAGGATGGATGAGACTTCTAGATTAAATCAGATCTAAACAACTGTGCCGTTATCCTGAAGAAAAGACTCATGCTACCTCGAAAACTTAAGTAAAGAAAAGGGAAAGACTGTGAGGAGTGATGAAAGCAGTGAACGTCAGGAAAGATAAGTTACTTTTTCCTACCAGCCTCAACTCATTGTGATACTTTTTAATTTTTCTTCTAGATTTTTTTTGTTGTTGTTGTTGTAGTTGCTGTTGTTGGGTTTTGTTTGGGATTGTTTTCCTTTTCTTTTAAATTACATATTCACTTCTTACTAAGAGAGGTCTCCCGCAAAGGACTTGCCATGGACCTTCTTCTTGAAAACTGTTCAATGCAATAAAGCAGCTACTTGGATAACTACTGGCTTCAGCTTAAGGGCAATACAGCCCAGCATAACACACACAAAGAAGCCCCAAATCCCATTACTATAACTCTTGCCTCAGGCAACTCCCTATCACTCTGTCCTAGTTTACTCATATGTAAAATGGAGATTATACACTATGGGAGACTTTAGATGATGAATGAATTAGTGGCTGCTGAAGTTTTTGGTATTACGATTAAAATTGCCATTTAAAAACCTCATATAGCTATTCTTTACAAAGGCATAAAGAGAGACACTTTGTGGGAAGAGTCTGTTTCATGAGATTCAGTGACACTCATTTTCGAGTTTACTGAATAATATACAGTCAATAAATTAGCAGACCATACTTCAAATAATAAAACTAAAATAATTAACCAGCAACTTTTATCACAGAAGGTTGCCTACACAGATTACATCCTATTTTATAGGCATGAGGAGCATGTAGTGTCAGTCATACTTTTCTAACTACAGCTCTGCAGCTTGCCATCATTCTGTAAGCACAATCACTGACACATTTGTGGATTAGGTAACATAGTTTAATATTTTCTGTCTCTTACTTAGTTCTTTCTTGATACTTACTTTCAAAAAGTATATATAAATGTTACAACCAAAACCTCTTGCCAACTGGAGATACAAGGCACACTCCGCAGATGGTAACAAACAATGCGCTCATCACGCCCCTCTTTCAGAGCCACTAATGCTTATAGCAACATAAATACTGAAAAGTTCTAAGTGTTCCATATTAAGCATGTGGGAAAACAACCAAAGAAGAGTTAAAAGCTGCTATTGTTCTTCATATACATGCATTTACTAATTAATATATACACATGTACTGAAACATTTAACTTTCAGTGTTTAAATTGTTTCTAATGATGTCTGACTCCTTTCCCAAACTACAGCTGTTCCCATGTTCACTTTCCAGTATCTTACAAAAAACTCAATGCAATAAAAGACCTGCCAAACTAACCCCAAAACCACTCTGCAACAAGGATAAAAAAAAAAACAAACCAAACAACAAACCAGCTACATCATGCCAGTTCTCCACCAGTTATATGCTCAAGAATTAACTTCTCCCATCCTGTCATGTAGAAGATATCCAGTCTTCAAGTTAAATAACTCCCATGAAGATAAAACACTAAAACAAAGACAGGTTTTTCCTTTTCACTCTCCCGTGTCTAAAAAGAAAAGGAAAGTAACCCAGAAAGTAATGATTTCTGCAATGGTTTTCTTACATTTGTTTTCACTCCTAAATAGTTAAACAGTATTTCTAAAAAAATCTGATTAACCAGCCTTTAAACACCTTTGGTTGATCAAGTTACCGAAATCAGAGAGCAAAAGGCACAATATATCTTCAGCAGTGATGCATTTTATACCAATGACACCTATATATTACAAGAGAAAAACTACTAAAGATTTAATGGTGCCAATTAAAGAAGCCAAGAGTTTGCATGGCTCAATGGCTGAGTCATAGACCTTTTCCCCATAATAGGTTCCATTATAGTCCTGAGCTGAAGCTGTGGGAAGAGTATTACAGATGAGTAAGAGGAATTAGTATTTTTAAATGTTATTGCCTAGGAAGGTGTCCTTTAAGCATTACACAGCTGCATGCCTCTCGTAGCAGTAGAATAGTTTGTGCTCACTCACCACCCTACTTCTAAGTGAGATCCTCAGAATTGTGGACACCTCAAAACTTAAAAACACTAACAGAAATTAAGCCCATCAGTGTAGAGCCCTCTCAAATTTAATCAGTATTTCATGTGCATTTCCAAACCTGAAATATTTCAGTACTTTTAATTTTTGTGTCATTCTATCACCCCTGTTTTGTTTTTTTATATTTATGCTTACATAAAACAAGGTAAGGCTGTGTGGCTAAAGACCAAAATAGTTTGTACTTAAACCACAGGATGTCTGTAAACAACTGGTATGATGTACAATGAGGAGAAGAAAATTAAAATGTTCAAGTGCCTCTCGAGAGTGCTTCCAGTAAACCTAAGGAAGTATTTGTGCCTGAGCAGAGCATTGCACAAAATTCTGATCATCCACATCAACAACAACTACACCTCAGGCACGTGTACAGATTATCTTGAAGGAGAAGTCTAATGGGAATTTAACTTACTTTGGATAGATTGCTGTTTAGCAAAACACTGACAGATCCTAATACAGGAAATGGAAATAATTAAGATGGGCAAAATCGACACCAGAGCAAATTCGGTATAAAACTAGCATCTAATAAATTTAGGACAGAGTCAGATGCCTGTTCCAACATTCAAGCAAATATGATTTGGGTAAAAATTTCAAAAAACAGGAACACTGGAAGCAATAGCCAAGTGCTCTTTAAGCTTGATGAGGTTTAGAAAAGCAGTTCATAAGATGGCACATGTGACAGCTGGAAGCTCAACTCAAAGGCCCAGACAACCTTTACAAGTACTTTGCTTGTAATGACTGGGAACAGAAAAATCAACACCAAAATCTTGTTTACATTAAAAAATAAATGCATTTTAACAAATGCAATTTGGAATACGACGAATGCCAAACATACTAGTTCAGAAAAGAGTTAAATATGCTTAGAAAAAACATTTATGTTGAATTTTCTAGGGGAAGAAAGTATTTATTAAGCAGACTAATACAGCTGGTAAAACAAGCTACTGATCACAGAAGTTTTGTCTTCAGACCTGAAAAATTTTGGTTTGGTTACCCAAAAAGCTTTTATAGCAACACTGGCCAAAATAGCCAGAAAAATCTCTGCAGTATTACCTGTTTTATAAGCCTTATTTCACACACATCTTTAAGTCACCACAGCTATGAATGAGATTACTCAGATACCCTAAAGAAAATCTCTGTGATTTCAAATGTTTATTTTTATAAAATTTTTTTCTTTGACAAGTAATTGTCTTTGTATCACGACTGTCATATAAAATGCAACAATATTGTTTAAAATAGAAAGGGCTGCTTATTAAATAAAGATGTCACAGTCCCAGTGCTCTTTTGCAATAACTTTTCTATTCCCTGGTTTGGACAATTTTCCCCAAACATTGCAGAAGTCATTTTTATTTTCAAGTACTCTAAACAATAGAGACTTGAGAAAAGCAGAAGTAGGCAATTTTTTAAATTACTGGTCCTCCATCATTTGTTCATTTATGGAGTTACATCATTTAAGTAATAGTGATATACTTGTGAGGAGTGGCTTAGTGCAGGAGGGAGCCAGTAGCCAGTTACTGGGCCTGTGTCTTAACCTGCCAACAGGAATGTTGCCACTAAAAAGACTCCTGAGAGAATTTCACCTCTTTGTAATGCTGCATTGGAAAATTTGTTCTTCCTCAAGAGCTTCCTACACACATCCCTAATACAAGAGATCAGAATCAATGAGGATAAATGAAGGTAGAACAAATTCTTCCCTCAGAAAGAGGAAACTTTTCCATAGAAATTACTCCATAGCTCCCAGCCCAAAAGTCCATGGCCTGCTTTGAGGGCTCTCCAGATCAGACAATCAATAGTTTAAAACCTCTTCTTCTATCCCCACCCATTGCAGCAACTGTGTGGTTTATAGAACTGCTTTGTTTTAGGCTAAGTTTGTTACAAACTGATGCAGAGACACTTAGAAGAGACATAAAGGAATAAGAGTTTTTACCCTTTACACCTACTAGTAAGCCTTACACAGATGATGACTGAAAAAGCAAGACAACCTGCAGTTCATATGTCAGCTACTTACAACTCAAGTTTTCTTGGATATGTATTTTCCCCCACAGAGTTTTCTTTGAGTCACTTATGAATACAAGCATCTAACTCTTCAGCAGCTACAACTCACAGAACATATTTCTGAGTTAAAAGGAAAACATGCTGGTCAAGATTTAAGTAATTCTGTATTTGTAACTTGTAAGAAATAAACCAGTGGTTTTCTAGCATTTTCATGTGCCCTGCTAGTATGCTTTTTATGCTTCATTCCCCCAGTTCTGCATGAGAATTTTTGATTATCCAATAGACATAGTCAACAAAAGCCCTTTAAATGCAGGAAGTCACACCTTGAAGCTTCAGAGGTTGTATTCTAAATCTATTAGAAGAGAAAGTTAACACAGGAGACAACACCCAAAGGCCTTTTTTTTTGCTTTTCTGAGGACAGGAGAAGTCAAGCTGACACTCAAGTGTGCAGAAGCTGATGAACAAGCAGTGCTAACTCAAGGTAGGGCTTCTGAGGCAGGCAACTCTCAGAGCACCAGGCAGATGTGAAGAGTTCACCCAGGATGGTGGGGGTGGAAGATGGAGGAGGTTTGTGGTCACCTCCATAACCCCAGGCGTGTTACCACCTGCACAGTTCCACCCTTTGAAATGGAAATAGTGATCGTGTTTGTGTGACCCATCAACAAATTCCCACTGATTCAAGTTACACAAAGGTTATCTGATGGAAGAAGTTAATAGATATGGAGGATAAAGCTTCCAGACTAAAGCCATCATTTTCTGGTGGCTTACTAATACTGACCTGTCAAACTGTGGCTTCATGCTGATACTTCCTACTACAAAATTTACAGCCCCCCCCAGAAAAGGCTCAGCTATGTCCAATTCCCTCTAAAGCCAAAGGCAAATATAACACATAACAAACATAACATTTTTAGTGTAAGTTCTTTGGTCTTTCCATGGCCTTTCCAAAAAAGGTGGCACTATGCAATCCATAACTTTGAGGTGAGGTGAGGATACACAATCAGGAGCCAAGAGAGAACTCCCTCCTGGAGAGACAATAGAACGGCTTGAGTCAGAAAAGACTTTAAAGGCAATCCAGTCCAATCCCCCTGCAATAAGCAGGGACATCTTCAACTCAATCGAACCTGACATTGAACATTTCCAGGGACAGGGTATCTACCACCTCTCTGGGGAACTTGTTCCATTGTTTCATCACCCTTACCATAAAATAAGTTTTTCTTGTATCTAGTCTAGACCAGCCCTCCTTCAGTTTAAAATCACTACCCCTTGTCCTATCACAACAAGACCGACTAAAAGGTCTGTACACATCTTTCCTCATCTTTCTTATAAGCCCACCCTTAGGTACTGAAGGGCTGCAATAACATCTCTCCAGAGCCTTCTCTTCTCTGGGCTGAACACCCCCTACTCTCTTAGCCTTTCCTCATAGGAGAGGAATTCCAGACCTCTGATAATCTTCATGTTCTTCTCTGAACTCACTCCAAGAGAACTATGTCTTCCCTCTCTGAGGACCCCAGAGCTGGATGCAGTACTCCAGATGGGGTCTCACAAGAGCAGAGCAGAATGATAGAATCACCTCCCTCGACCTGCTGGCCACACTGCTTTTGGTGCAGCCCAGGATACAATTGGCTTTCTGTGCTGCCAGCACGTTTTGGCAGGTCACGTGCAGTCTTTCATTCACCAACACTTCCAAGTCCTTCTCAGCAGGACTGCTCTCAATCCCTTCAACCCCCAGTCTGTAATTGATACCCTGATGTAAGTGCAGCACCTTGCACTTGGACAGGCTGAACCTCATGAGGTTCACACAGACCCACTCCTCCAGCTTGTCCAGCTCTCTCTGGATGGCATCCCAGACCTCAGGCACGTCAACCTCAACACCCAGCGTGGTGTTATCTGCAAACTTGCTGAGGGTGTGCTTGATCTCCCTGTCAAAGTCATTGATGAAGACATTGAGCAGTACTGGTAACAACACAGTTTTCTGGGACACACGGTCTCTGCACTTTGATGTACTGAGATGCAACCACTGCCGTTTCACACACCAGCCAGAGCAGACCCCATCAGAAGTGAGATTTATGTTACACCGTAGAATCCTGTTCTGTCAAATTTGCCTCTTTCACCTTTTTTTTTCTGTAAGATTTGCAAGCTTCTAGTAGTGGACATGTAGTTCTCTTTATAAATTTCCCACATGCATATTTATTGCTTATCATATAAAGCTGCTCTCCTTAATCAACTTTCCCAGGCCACACAAAAGTAGTCTGCAGGAGACTTCAGAGGTATAATAGACCTCTCTTATACCAGACCTTTAAGTTGGTAACAACCAACTTAAAGAAATCTCAACAGATACAGATGAGATACAAAACCAAAAGTGATCACAGTAAATCAACTCTATTTTTCTTTTGGGGTAGGAAGACAGCAGTTCTCCATATGGCCTTTTCATTGCACTATTTTATTATCTTCCATATGACAAAGTGGGCTTGAAATCACAGACTTGCTAAAAATCCATTGATGTTTTATTTTCTGCTAAGATCCATTTATGTCAAAGAGCCCAACATACTTCTCAGACTCTATAGTCACAGCAATAAGTGAAAATAGCCTTTGAATATGTTACCTATGGCATGTCACAGGTAGGCCTCTCCCCAAGTCCTCTAGAAACTGAACTAAACTAATAATTAATACAGAATATGTCATTAGAACTGTGGGGAGGCGGGGACAATTGAAAACAAAACCCCAAACAAACAAAACCCCCAAAAACACACACACAAAAACAAACAAAATAATCAAACAAAACAAAAAACCTCACCAAAAATCCCACACTTCATTTTCTGTGAACAAACGCCTTCCTCATTTAGCAGCACCAACTGAGGTTTAGATTCTCCAACCACTTTGATTAACACAGTTCTAGAAACACCTTATCTTTAGTGTAAGTATCTTTAGTATCCTTGCTCCAGACATTCTTTACACAACCTGGAGTAAAATGTAAAAATTCCTATAGGCAGATCTTAAATCCAACATGCCTACAGCAACACCAGGTCTAGATTTGAGTTTATATCATAATGTGGTATTACAGCTGGAGAGCTGTGTCTAAAGCAACACTTTAAACTCACCCCTGACTGCCATAACAGTTCCTGAGTTACATTTTTGGGCGTTGCTGCACACAGCAGCAGGGAACTACAGAAATTTGCCACTGCTGCAGAGCACCTTTAGTACACCCAACAGGAACACTGACAACACTGACACCAAACAACCAACTTGTGTCAGTCAGCAAAAATTCCCCCAATCCCAGTCTAACACTCTCGGTACAGCATTATTAGGTTTTCAACAAGTTTTCCTGAAATATTTCAAAGGATGCCTGCACAGAGAAACAGAACCAAGTAGTCTCCCAGTATTGCAGGCGTGTGTCCCTATGTCCATCTCTGACAAAGGACATCTGCAGGATCCTATTAACAAACAGATAGAAATAACAACTGTAATGCCCAAAGTTTTAGACCACTTTTAATGACTGTGTATTTGTACACATTCATACAAGTAAATTGTGATGTCAACCTCTTAGGGTAAGGTGTCACTTTAAATTCAAACATGCACTGTGTATTATCAGCCTCCCACTATATTTAGCAACAATTGGCTGGTACATAAAGATTTCTTCCAAAAATAAAATTAAGGACTTCATATCATTCAGTGCTCACATGTAAGGAAAATTACAGTATTATCACACTTATCAGAGTCTTGTAGGGCCAAAAAAGATATGAAGTACCAGAATGCAAGTGGATGGAGGGCCATCTGGAGAGAAAGGAGATGCAAAAGCAGAGCGGAAAAAACAAGAGTTCATATTGACTACTAGACATTAGAAAGTTTGTTATGAAGCTTGATATGAGTCCTCTCTTCTCTTCCAGGAAAATTACATCCAAAAATCT
The DNA here is from genome assembly GCA_025920805.1 of Petroica traversi. Lineage (NCBI taxonomy): Eukaryota > Metazoa > Chordata > Aves > Passeriformes > Petroicidae > Petroica > Petroica traversi. The sequence goes on from JAHLSL010000021.1 coordinate 19,063,960, forward strand.
GTGGAGCTACTAACTTCTCAGTTACTGTGGTCACGTTCTTTTGTTTGTGGGAGTTACAGAGACATAATAAAACACAATTTAACTGGCACAATTAACACCTTTTCTGATTCAACCAATTAAATTATTCATTCTGCTGTAAGAAAAGTCCACTGTAAGTGGGTTCCTTTTGGAAACTCTAGCATAACATGAAAATTTCCTCTGAATAAAATAACAAGAGTTTATATTTAAGAAAATATAAACAAATTTCTATTTTAATATAAATATTAGAAAAGTGGAAGTTGAAGCCTAAATAAATGTCTGGCACTACTTACAATGTTAAAGCAATGTATCAATGGTAGATTAGGGTTTGCATAATGAAGAGTAAGTGTTATGAAGACAAATAGACAGAAGAGAACTTGTGAATGCCCCACCCACTGAAACGTTCAAGGCCAGGTTGGATGGGGACCTGAGGAACCTGATCTAGTGGGTGGCATCCACCCAGGCTCAACCACTACAGCATCCCTGCCTGTGGTGGAGCGGTTGGAACTAGATCCTCTTTAAGATCCCTTCCAATCCAGGTCATTCTATCAGCCTGTGATTTCTTAACATCTAATTTCTACAGCAGCAACCCATGCAATATGAAGCCATTCCCATGGTTCTTCATATTTGTGCTTGCTCAGCACAACACAAGAGCTGCTGCATCCTAAGCTTGGCTAACACAGTAAAACCACTGAGAGGGAATACAGGAAAGAGCAGCATCCCAATCCTCCATACCGAGGAACAACAAAAGCAAAGGAACAAAGATTCCTCCCAGCCCAACAGTGAAAAATCAGCCACATCCACTTTTTTCTTCCACATCTTATATTACTGCACTACTCTCAAGTTAACCTCTACAAGTACCAAATTCCTACACAAGAAGTGGGATTTTCTGCTTTGAGCTGTTAAGATTGGTTGCCTCAATCTTCTTGAGCTGGACTCTTAAGAAAGAGTAATACTGGAAGGAGTGACAGAGAGCAAGGTTTCACATTTTAGAGTAACAGACACCTGAAAAAGGACAGAAATTGAGAGTTTCATGAATTTTGATCTTGAATAAATAACAAAAATTATGGCTATAATCTCTATGTTCCTCTTCATAAGCAGAGGTAACACTATTGTTGGCTACATCAACCTTGCCAGGAGCAGAGAAAATTCTAACCAAGTAGGTAATGTATAAAGTACAGTAAAATCAAAAAGAATTATTTAAAAACTGGAAAGAGCAAACCCACACTCAGATCACTTAGTCATCCTGTCTCTCAGGTCTGTTTCCTCATAAAGATGACAAAAAAAACTAATCTGAGTTTTATTTCTAACTTGCCATGCTTTTAAACAATTCTCTGTGCTGACAAAAAGAAAAGAAAAAAATCCCATTCAGTGCTTAAAGAAGACAATTCATTAACTGACACTGAAAGCATCTTCAGTATGACACACACCTAATGAAATTGTGCTAAGTTCTTTGGTAGAACAGGGATGTTCTTTCACTCTTCAATAACAAAATAGTTGCAAATACTTTAGTTGGAAAACAGCCCCAGTTTTCTAAAAAGGAAAACACTCCTGAAATCAAATCAGTCATTAATATTTGTGTGAAGTAAGAGAGAAGTTAGGAGAAGTTGGAATGTGGCCTGTTTGCCACTAATTCAATAAAGACAATGCTTTTTAAGACTTTTAATGGAAGTTTTAATTTATCAATATTCGAGGGAGGACTCAAGGGCTGGTTACTGAGGGCAGGTGCTGCAAAAACACAAGCTGCGTAAGGGTATTAAAGGGACTGAAAGATCACTGCCAGAGGAAGAGGCAGTGCCCATCCTGCCCCAGCAAGCATTCCTACTCCTACACCACCAGCTTGGGAGATCTTGTGGTCACACAATGGAGAGCTGCCAGGAACATGTCCTGGCAGGATGAGCCCATTCACCAATTGATCAGGCAGGCTGATCAGCAAAGGTTCTGTATCCAAGATCACAGCCACCTTCATCTGCATGGATTTTTTTTAAGCAGATTAGATATTGTGAGTTACTGAGTTCACAGAGCTTTGCTGGGAAGCTGTCAGTGGGCGATTTGCCCACAGCAGGGTGACACAAAGGTACACCCTGAAGCAGTAACAGGCACCAAATGGCTGCCTCTGGCAGGGGCTCAAGAGACAGGTGACTCAAGCAGAGAAAGAGGTGGAGTGACTCCCTAAACCTCTCTGTTCCCATTTTAACACAGACGTTGGCCATTTCCTCTCTGTTCCTGCTGTTCAGGACTGCTCTGTCACATCAGCTCAGCCTTTCACTGCCCCTTCTCTGATCACTGCTTCCTGCCCACCCCTCCTACTCCACTCCAACCAGCTCCCAAGAAGCAGCTTCACCATCTTTAAACCACACTGGCAAACTTGAGAATATTAAACAATAATAGATGTACAAATAGACACTTTAACCACTCAAGGGTGTCACTCCTTGCTCTTTAGCTACCAAACTTTACAACTCTCTTGAGAAATCTATAAATATTTACAGATAGCATCTCTAAAGAAACAAAAAATAAACAAGTAGGGTTTTTTTTCCAAATCCAGACTACATTATCACCAGTAAAATACATGTATCATCATACAATTAACTGAAATCTGAAAATTCAAAAGTGAAAAGCTCACTGAACTGAGGGAGAAAACTTCTACAGACAAAAGTGATCACTTCAAAGTGATGCCGTCCTATCACAGTGGGAATTGACACTCCACAGTGTCAATTTACTTCACAGAGAAAAAAAAGAGAGAACACTTATGCAGTTTGTGACACTTGCATTCAAGATACAAGCAAGGGCAGGATAGCTTAAAATAAATGGATGCCTCAAATTCCATGAGAAAGAGCAGGACAGAATCCCAGGAGAAGGACCCATAGTAAAAAGGCAGGAAATTATTTCTTCACCTGCAGCCAATGTATTAAGATTGCCAATGTATTTACATAAATTTAAAATCAATTTTTAAAAAAAATCAAACCTTTTCCTTTCAATTGCCCTGATTTTCCCTCATTGTGTCTATAGGCTGATGATGATATAGATATGAAGGTTTTTATTAGACTATCAGCTTTCAATCATGAAAATGAGCTTCTCTGAAACAACAGATTAAAATTTGTTCAAATAAACAAAATAGGACAACACCTTCGACCTTGGGAAAGTAAGATGGCTGTCAAGTCCCACTGGAAGTGACCATCAGCAGAAGGTAAGAACACAATACTGAGGTATTAAACAAGCAGCATAAATTTAAAATTTTTTCTACTTGGGTGAGTCCTCAGAAAATGCTAATGATTTCAGGAAGCAATACATCCAGGTCACCAGCATCTCAGAGAAACTTTCAAATAACCCACGCTGAAGAACAAGCTGGGTAACTCTTAAGCCTACAAATCACTATGCTGATGCAGACTTGTGTTTTTATGCTAATGTTACAAACTGGCTTTACCCAAAACTTCAGAGCAGATAAATTAATGGCACAAATTATCTTCATCACAGTCAAATCATGGCACCTGAGGGAAGAAGTATTCTTGCAGTAGCTTGTGCCTCCTCAACAGTAAAAAAAAACCAAAAAGTTCATAGCAAAACCACCTCAAAACTATAAATCTTTGGCCCAAAGGCCTAAGCACTGAAGAATCACTGTAAGCCCTTATTTACAAAACCCTTATTTACACATAGCCTTTTCAAGGGTGAGGAAGAAATAAGCCTTTGGATATGTTAATATGAACTGTTAGATTGGAATGTAACTGAGGAGTTTTAGAATATGAACTTCTGTTGGACACCAGACCTCATAATAATTATTATATCCTTTGAGAGATCTGCATGGGACCTCATTCACAGATGGATCAAGTTATCAGTGTAACACACAATTCTACTCCACACGGGTGAAATAACTTCAACACCTCTGACCAAAGGTAGATTTCACGAGTTGTTTTTTCTTCTAGTTGGAAAACTATAGTTAGTTATATTGCTTACATTGCTCAAATACAAGAATTCGTCAGAGCCTCAACAAAATACAGCAGAACCCTGCAAACTTTTAATAAAATACTGTTATCAACCTTTATTTTAATATGAATACATTGGATTTTCTTCCCTTCTTCTCTTTCATTACTATCCACAACTTATTTTGCCTACATTTTCTACATCTGTTTTATAAAAATACACACACTCATGCTTATCTGTACATAAAAATAATATACAATTGTAGTTAATTAAAGTTCAGTATTAGTGGGTTCTTAATTCCACCTAGTCTGGCAGCTTCAAGAATCCTGGCAACATACACTGGTTTGCTGGTCTGTGAATACCTGAAAAAGGAAACTAGAATTTCTAGGGGCAGGCAGCCACAAGACTTTGCTGAACATGCAGCACAGTACCCCAAAAGACCAGCTAGCAGTCATGTGAAATAGCCTCTGCATCAAAGCAAAAAGTACTAAATAGTTTTTCTAGGGTTTTTTTAAAATAAATTGGACTTGTTCTACTTATCAACAGGAAAATACTCAAAAAGTTAAACACTTGAGGGATTAAAAAGCCAGCAGTTCTCTCTGGAGATCTGGGAAATTGCTTATGAATATTATTTATGGGAATAATCCTAACTATTCAAAGTGGCATCATTTGCTGCTATGTAAACTTACAGGAAACGCTGAAAGATAATTCATGTGAAGACAATAAGTCAATCTCTTTTTACTACTCTTAGGCATTAAAACAAACACCCAGGAGAAAATCAACTTCATTTTAGTGTGCCAGCAGAAACTGATTTAACCTCTGCATTCTGCCAGGTTAGAATATTGCATCAAACCAATACAACTAATTATAGTTTTCATTAATATCCCTTTCCATTCAGGTATATCCAAGTATAAATTAAACTGAGGCAGCAACACAGGGTTTGAAATTGCAGGAAGGGTCTGTGAAAGGGGTGACCCAGCTGGTGACTCAGCAGGACTTTCCCTGCCTCCTCCCCTGCAAGGGAGGGCAGGAAATTTCAAAAGAATGTGTTCATACCAAACACAGCAATGAGTTATGATTTAAAGCAAAGTCACATGCCCACAGATAATAAGGCCAGCAGAATAAACCTGGCAGTGAATCGGTAACACACACAAAATTAGTTCCTTCTCCAGCAGAACCTGGACACTGCAATCCAGCATCCTTCAACACTGCTGGTGCCCAGTGGTGAGCTCTGCCATTTAGTTGGGCATGGAGGCTATACCATACCTGTTTGTCATTTAAATACTCCTGTGTTTGACTACAAATATTGTAGATTGCATTTGTGGAACATGATTAATGAACAGGACTCGAAACTTCAGCCCACACGGTAGCTGTGGGTAAATAAGTTGTGTGTAACAACACACCCAGGGCAGCCTATTCTTGGCAAAGAAAACTCCTACACTTCCTCTATCACTAATAAAATGCTCTGAAAATAATGATATGTAAGAACAACTGCATAGCATTAGGCCTCCAAAGGCCTGTCTAACCTGATATCACCCCTGATAAAGTGTGTGGAAGAAGACAAGAACCAGACATGCACACAGTAGGTGCAACCCAGTAACAAATTCTCAGTCACTTATGCATGGCACAGGTCTGCTGAGCCAAATGTGGTGCTGTTATGTTTATGAAACGATGATGCATTTTTCTGTGCAACATCTCAGAGATCAGCATCTTAATGTGTAGTTCTGAACTCTCCACTTGACAATTTGCTGAATACCTAAAAAGAATTCAAGGAGATAAAAACAGCTGACAAACAGCCCTTACTTCACATTCACCCTCTTCATGCACCTGTATAACAATTTTAGAGGCTTTCACATTCTCTGTCCTTCCCTCTCCCACTAAAACACCCCCCCTCTGTGCTTTTTCAAGTGCTGCTGTATTTTCTGAGGGCTGAGGAAGGGACACAGAACTTCCCAGCACTGACCTCACCAGAATACCATGCATACAGGTAATAATCTTTGTTTTGTTCTCTACTACTTTCATTACAATTCCTACTGATTTATTTCTTTAACTGCTATAGCTCATTTTCAGACAGCCATCTAACACCAAGACCTGCTCCTAAGATGTTTTTGCCTGCCATTTCACGGTCCAAGCACCACAGAACCATAAAATCATTTAGGTTGGAAATGACCTTTAAGATCAAGTCCAACTGTAAACCCAGCACAGTCAGGTCCACTACTAAAGCACTCCCTAAGCAGGTCCACATGTCCCTAGGCACCACTTCTTTTAAATACCTCCATGGATGACAACTTTATACCTTCCCTAGGCAGCCTGTTTCAGTACTTGATAACTTTTTCAGTCATAAAAATTTTCCTAATATCCAGTCTAAACCTCCCCTGTCCATGTCTTGGCTCACACAACTTAATGAAAGCAACCAACTCTCCTATTTTATTTGTAATTATTAGGTTCTTCACCACATCTGCATTTGGTACTCTGCTTTGGGTATATCAACAACAGCAGCAAATTTTGCCATCTGACTTTTCACTCTTCTCACAAGCCAAACACAGATGCCTCCACTGTGAAAACAGGCAAGATACTCCTGCCCTCTGCTTGGCCCCATGGCTTTCCCACCCCATGGCCACCAAGCTCTTCCAAACACCTTTGGTGAAGAATGTTTCAAAGGACGGCTTGACAAATCAAGCACACTGACTGAACAGCCCAACACTGCAGCAGTTCTTATGGATCTATCAAACTCCACTGAAGCCAGCAACTCACTGCTAACACAGTCCTAATAACCATGTCTAGTTCTCAGCTATTAATCAAAACCAGATGAATTGTCAATCACCAATTCTTCATCTCACAGCCAAAATAATTTGCAGTTTTCTGCACAAAAAAAAAAGAAATAACAAGTTTTGGAATCAACACAGCATTTTCTTTCAACTTAAAAGCAAAAGAACTTCACTTTCCTTCCAACATATCTAAAAACAAAACAGTAATTTGGTTAACCACAACTATTACAGCCTTCCCATGATAAGGCTAGCTTCAAATCACTTAAAAATAATTACTAAGATGACTTCTGTTGATTTTAAAGTACACAGTGATTTCCATTTTCACTGACTATATTAATTTTGTTGATTCATTTTATACAAATAAAAACAAACCAGCCATTTAAATAACTGATCTTCAGTGAACAGTTTTCTGCCTGCTGACATGAAAGGAAAACCATGACACAGGAGAGCTACCAACCCTGTATTCAGGTTTAAGAGCAGGGGTTTCACACATCTGCATTTTTCCCCAGAGGGTGGGGAGGGGTTAAGTTTTCGTTGATTTGAACAATACTCATTTCATTCAAACAGTTTTCAAGGGGGAAACGCCTGCCTGTTAAAAAGTTTCATTACTACAGTCAGGGCTCAAACTAATTACTTAATGGGAAGATAGGTGAACAGTAACTTCTACCAGATAAAAACTTAACAGAAATAAGTTAACAGAGAAGTTACTTGGCTTGCTACAACTGTCTGAATTACTGATTTTAATCAAATAACTGGAGTTGTCATGTGGTTTTCCTCTAATTATTTCATTTCAGCACTTACCTTTCTTCAAGCTATTCATTTGCAGTTCAGCACTCTGTAATAGGTTGCATAGCTTATTTAAGGGTTGAGATGTCTGTGTTTAACCTCTTCGCTGATTAAAGGGAAACAAATGTCCCAAGAACATTTAACAAGCTTGTACATTTTACAAGTAAACTTTCTTTTCCCAAACCATCCTTTAATGCCAAAAATAGGCTTACTGGATGGTCAGATGAAAACAAGGAATTAATACTGGTGAAGAACACCACTTCAGGGTACAGTCCACCTCAAATATTTCCTCCCACATGCCCACCATCATTGGTTATGAGAGATCCCAGTAACACTGTTTTTTGTTCCTTTACTGTCTTACATTTTTACAAGTTTATTCCAAGTTCTTTTCTGCTAGATGCATCAAGCTCTCCTCTTCAGAGCAAAAAGCATGTCTTGCACTTCTTTTTCTTATTTCTACACCACTGATTTCTCTGTGCTGTCATTACCCCTTCACAAATACCCACTCATTTTCTTCATTTTTTTCCTACAGTCTTGAGTTCTCTCCTTTCCATCCTGCTTACCCACACAGTTGGTAACAGGAGACTTTGGCAAGAGCTGCTCTCTCAGACAGGAATACACAACTCTGTGTGCGTGCAAAAACTGTAATTTAGGTTCCCCAAACAAAGTCTGTGCGTGGAGATGCAGAGAGAGTAAGGGCCAACACAGGCATCTAAAATTTCAAACCAACTTTGAGGTAGGCAGGGAAGACACAGATAGTCTTGAATATATACTTTGCCTCTTCAAGCGAGCTTCCTCCTCCCTCAAAGAAAGCCAGTGCACTTTTCCACTTGCCCAGCTTAGTCCCTGATCTCCCTCACAGGGAACCCCCCTCCTCCTCTCTTCCACGGGGAATGTGGAAGGCTGTCCCAGCTGCTGAGCTGCTCCATGCAGCACTCCGTGTCAGCTGCGCACAGATCTGACGGCCAGGGCCGGCTCACGCTGTGCGGAGCCGCGATGGGAGCAGCCGGCAGGCAGCAGCGCAGGGACGGCCCAGCAGCTGCTCTGCGCACGGGCCTGGGACACTGCCCGGGACAGCTGCTTTTATGATTTATTAAGACTATTGGAGCATCGTATTCTTGCGACTGCATTCCAGCAATTGTCTCCAAATATTTATGGGCGGGGCTACTTGGTGTTAATTACTGAGTGATTGGGGAAAAAAATAAAATAAGTAGAACTTTGATATCTTGACCACTAATTCATCTGGGACCCAAACCTCTTGAATTCTGACTGACTGAGTCAAAGGCAAACAACCACTAATGTGAAGATTCCAAAAAGCACTTTTTCAGCTGAAGCTTAACATACTAGCATGCAGCCAAACCTGTTAAGCCTCAGAGGATCAAGATGGTTTACCATTTTTAGCTTTTAATTGAAAAATGACATGGAAGCAATACATGGCCATCAAAACCTGGCAGATCAGAGCCTCAGTAAAATGAAGCTTCTATTCTATTTAACATTTCATTTGAGCCTTGGAAGATTTCATTTCAGACTGGTTCATATTGTTGTCTTCTCCTTGCATAAACTGTTTTCCCACCACTTCCCAGCTTCATTATTTAGTGCTAAAGAAGTTCATGCCAGAAATTTTTTTCACATGTAATTTCAGCTTTAATTTAAAACCACAGAACATTCCCTTAAGATTTAAAAAAAAAAAGACCTTGGTTTGGCCAAAACAAACACATTAAAACACACACTTCTTTTTCCAAGTTGCAAGTACAAAAATTTAATAGTTTAAATGACAATTCTCAGGTGCTTTCCATCTTCTTCCCAGAGGAACCAACATGAAAAAAATAATACGTATTCAGCTTGTCCTGTGTTGTTGTTGTTTGGTCTATGCATAATGTTACCCTATAAAAATTACTGTAAGGATGTTAGAAAGATACCTGAACCTCATTTTACCTTCAGCCTCTGTACACCAAAAAAGCCACATAACGAATATGGAGCAACTATTTTGAAACCATAGTTCTTGTGTATCCTGAAAGGCATTTACAGTAATTTAAAACATTTTCTACTAATTGTAAGTAGCTTACCTGAAGGACAGGCACTTTTTGTGGTGTGTTTTGTGGTGACTGGTGAAGCTGTGCCCAAGGCTGATGATGAGGATGTGGGGGTGGTGAAGACTGATGATGTATCCCTGGATGAGGCTGCATGGGAGGACAGGTTGGCATTTGCTGTTGAAAAGACTGCTGTTGACTAGGAAGCTGCTGGCCAGATATTAGTCGCTCTTGTATTGCTTGTGGATCTGCAAGGCCAACACCTGGACAACCGTTTGGTCTCATGTGCCCACCCATCTCCCGTGGTGTTGAAGACATACCCATAAACGGACGATTCTGCTGCATGTTTCTGGGGCCCATATTCCTTTGTCCAATTCCCATGGCACCAGGGGGCTGGTGTGACGGCTGAGGATGGGGTATATTTGGGTAACTGCCAACTTCCATTGGTATTCCAGCACTACCAGGTCTAACCTGTGGAGGAGGTGTACCTGCTGGATTACTCATTGCTTTCATAGGTGACATGGGAGGTGGAGAGGCATAAGTTCCCTGAGGCTGTGAAGGGTGCATAGTTTGCGTGTTCATTTGGTTAAGTGAGCCACTAGGGTGGATGGGCTGCTGGTGCATTAGTCCTTGACCACTGTTTGATGGAAATCCGACAGCATTTGGGTATCTTGGTACAGATTGATTCATTGGAGTGTTATTTGTAAGGCCTAAATTCTGATTCATCCCTGTATTATTAACTAATCCCTGATTAAGGTTACTGTAAGGATATCGAGAATACTGCCCTGAGTTGTTTATAGTAGGTGAGGGTACCGTCTGGCTCCGAGAACTAAAATTAAGTGTTTGCGGCCTAACAGCACCCTGCTGGGGAGGATTAGGGGAGAATCTGGGACTGTGGGCTACTGATTCCCCATGGAGAGCAGTAGGGGGATGGTGGTGAAATTGCTGGACTGAGTGTCGCAAAGAAGGTGCCATACTGGGATTCTGTTGGGGCACGTGAGACAAGTGGCCAGGTCCTGAGGTGGCAATGAAAGGGTTTCCCTGATTGAGGCCTTCTTGGCCTTGAGAAAACTGGTTCATCCTCTGCTGCTGCGGCTGACCGTGCTGCTGCATTGAAAAATCACCACGAGCCATGTAGTTTCCCATCTGCTGCATGTGCTGAGGATGGCCCTGCCCAGGGGGTCCGGAGGGTGCCTGTGGCGGCTGTGTCTGTTGCGGCTGCTGCTGCTGCTGTTGCTGCTGGTACGGTGCTCTTATCTGGTCTGGCACTTGAACTGCCCGTGGTCCCCACATGGAGCCACTGTCTACGAAGGGTTGCCCATGTCTTTCGTTCTGCATGCCGGGATAGACTCCCATCTGACCACCAGCACCACTGCTGTGAGGAACCTGAGGAACTGGAGGGTTGTGATACTGCGAATGAGGAGACGCGATCCCATTCCCAGGGGCATTGCTTATCATCCTGTTCGGCTGATCCATCAGGTGCATTTTCTGCTGTTCGTATTGATTATAGTGATCAAAATGGGTCAACTTGGCTTGGTTTTGATTTGCAGGGGGATGATGAAGAGATGACTGTAAAGCGGGAAATCCTTGATCCATGGGCATTTGCTGACCCATAGGATTCACTGTATTTTCAGGATATCCACATTCTCCAAGACCTTCCAACCCTTCACTGAAAATATTCCCATCTTCTCCAAACAGACTCATCATTCCTGGATCTGCCATCTTTTTTCAGCACACAGCTCCTTGGAGCTACAACCAGAATGTTAGTCTGTGCTTCACCTCGGTGAGGTGTTTTGTCCTCAAAGCCTTTAATCCTCAACTAATCTCCTTCATGTCATTCCATATTTCCTTAATTCTTTTGGACCACGCAGTGTCAGGCAAAGTCTGGTTACTGCTCCTAGAAAAAGCAGGGGAAGAGGGAGAAAGAGAAGAAGATATTGAAATAAATAACATCAGGCAATATAAAGAAAACACACTTGACTTTTTTTTTACATGCTAGCTAGTTTCAGCCCCCAGAAATACATCTTAAAAATCTATTTCACATTACGAAGGATTCATTAGCTTTATCCAAAGCTTTATTATGATAGAGAGTTAGGAAGCAAGCAAAACACTAGCTTTAACCTCAAATTAATCCATTCACTACACTTCCTAGTGCTCCTTTCTTGGGTGAAACAGAACAAAAGAACACAACACGCAGCAGCAGCAGCTGCCACAGCAGGTAGGCAGATGTATGAATATAGCCAAGCAGCCCATCTGCTGAACTAAAGCCCTGAAAATGCTCTAGTTACCAACAGCATGTCCTTAACCTTATTCCCTTGAGCTGCGTAATCAGATGAGCAAGCAGAAGCACCAGGTCCTATGATGAACTAAAGTTAGTTATAGGGACAACAGATTTTTCAAATGTGTACAGAGATGACCCACTAAAAACAGACCAACTCCAAGTCTTAGCCTTCAGGAAGCGGGGAAAAAAATTAAAGCACACAGTTTATCTTCATTTAATGAATCTGTAAATTGAAAGACACATTGCTTCTTCCCCTTTCAGTAAAACTATGTGCTCAATTTGTGTAAGAAAATCAAATTTAAAAGCTTCATCACATGAGAGGGTAGATTTCTCAATCCTTATCCTAATTTCCTTTATGATGGTAACACAGAACAGTATCATTGGAGTTCATTACTCATCTTCAGGTTATCATGCTACTACTGCAACTACAGCACTTTGGAAGATGACACTGAAGTTTTGTTCCCTCCAGAATTGTAATCTTGAATACTCATTCAAGACAATTAGGACTTAACAAAGGTACACATCTGGACTTGGGGAATAAAAAGCAAAAAGCAACAACACAGTAACAGAGAAAGCTTGCATTCAGGTTTTCCACAGGGAGGACTGGTCTACTCTGAAATGTATCCCCCATCCTCTCCCCACAAGAACTCCAAAGATTTGTTTGGATCCACTTCGTATGAACAAAGATAGTCTAATGCTGACTTTTCTTCTTAAAATCAGAATTTTAAACACTTGTCTTACATGCAAAATAAACCTGAAGAAAAAAGTCAAGGGAGCCCATACACTTAGTCAGTAAAACTACTTTTGTATCTTGGTTGAAATTTAGTGGCGACTCTACTTGCAGATATCAATTTGCCCTTAATCAGAAGCAAAGTAAAAAAGATTTACAAGTTTATGCTTTCACATCTTGCATTCTGTTGTGGAGGAGGGATGCCTTCAGTCACTTTGGTCACAAAATGTCAGGCCAGACTGTTTGACTGAAGGTGATTTGTCCCAGACAAGTTTTAGGGACAAAATATCAGCACATTTATTACCCTTCTTGTAGCCACTGTCAAGAGGACCTTCTACAGCATGAAGCAGAGGGCAAGAGGAAAGGCACAAGCATTTATCACTCCTCCTAAAATAGCATTTGAATGTCACCTTTAAAACCACACTCTTAAATCTCTTTAGTGCTTGGCTGGGATATTAACACTTCCTAAATCACTTGGAGGTAAACTCCTTTGAGCCATCTACATATCTCTAAGATCTATTTGGTTTTATTTCATTTCCATTATTAGGCAGAAGCCATCTGTAATATTTACCACCTCATTCAGTTTATTAGAGCACACCATAAGGAAGTTTCAACAAGGTGAGAAGGAACCTCCTTCACCAAAAGAAGCTTTTGCTGTTAGACTGCTCCAGAGCAGACCGCAGTCATAGTGAAGATCCCTGACTGCTCAAGGACTTCTGGCACTGCCACTACTGATGCACAGAGCCATCAGGAGCTGTTAAAGCTGCACATCAGCGTGCACTGAGAGTCTCCGTCCAACAGAACAGTCTCTTTGCCTGGAAACGCTAAAAAGCAGAGCACACAGATACTGTTACCTCCCAGCCACTGATGTAATCTGGGCAATATCAAACTGGAGCCGAGTAGAGGATCTCACCCATACACTAGAAACAGCCACATAGTTACAAACATGTAAGAATTTCCACTCATTTTATTATATAAATCATGCCTGCGAAAAGAACCATTTTTTAAGACAAGCAGGCTCTACTCTCCTGAAGCACTAAAGAAACTTCACAACAAGCTAACAGAGCGTCTCCAGAAACAAGGTTACAAGCATCAAGTACCCATTTGAATCTGCTTTGTTTACTGTTTTCAGCTGACAAGCTTCCAATAAAATTCAAGCCAATCTGACACTAGTAACAGTCAACATCAGTTCACAGTAGGTTGGATCTGCTACTACACCCAGAAAACCAAATTAAAATAGGATAAGGGTTTTGTTTTATGAAACACACATTATTTCTGTTCAGGTCACCCCATCCCAGTTTGCAGGTTTGGGCTAAGTCCTGTCCCTTGCAATGCAGGAGATGTGCTAGGGAACCTAGCACTCGCCTGGCTTCCTGGCACACACGCTTTCAAAAGAAAAGTAACCTTTAAGTTTATGATGCAGTTTGTAAACAAACAAATCCATCATCTAAATGAAGAGCAAAACCACTGTTTGCCATTACGTGATTTTAGATCTGCGTTTTTATCTGAGGCATGAATCAACTTCATGTTTGAGCTCTGAGTGCTAAAGTTACTACATCTGAAACACAGCATAAGAAGATGTCTCAAATCTTAGAAGCAGACTTAAGTCTAACCTCAAATTTGAAGGCCACAGCCCTTAACAGTCAGTCGTGCTCTCGCCAAACCTTATTCTACTTTCCCCAATAAAAGTCACACCTCCGATGTGATATATGGCTAACAGCAGCTGTTGAAGCATGAAAGACAGTAGCAGCTACAGCCTGATCAAAATAAATTAACCAATGTTTTGAGAAGGAAACAGTCAATACTGGAATTACCTCCTAACCTCTCAACCTTCTACTCTAACAGGGTACATGTCTTCTACATAGTTAAGCAAGTCACAAGAATTTTAAGTTGCAACTATGTCTGCTTCTTTCAAAACAAAAGAAAGTCAACACAAATAAAAGTAGAACCTGGATCAAGAAATAATTCTAGTTAAAATACTCATTCAGCACCTCTGTTCATTTCCCCATAAATATTGACATACAAACAGCAAGACAAACCATGAAAAACTCAGCTTACAGACTTTTTTCTTATTAAAAAGTTTAAAAAGAAGGCATGGTGCATCTTCTTTTCTACATTCCTGCAACTTAAAATCAACATACTCAGAATCAGTGACTGTTTCTTGGGTACAAAGGGAAGCATATCTGAACCCTTAGAAAGGTGGATAGTTGAAACAAAGTATGAATGTATGAAAAGACAGTGAATTTTTTTTATTACCATCTTAAACTATACAGGCTCTGCTATAAAATTCTATCACTTTTCTGTTCCTGAACATGAAAGATTGCACCAAGAAGACTGACCTAAAGAGCCAATGAATATATTTTGTTAGGGCTGCCTAGACAGCCTGCTCCTGTTCAAAGCAGTGGTGCGATCCCAAGCACCACGACACAGTCAATTGCTTAACAACCCTGTTGTCTCAACAGACAAAGCTTACATTTACTCCAGTTTGCAACATTCCAGTCTTAAACAGCCAGATCTCAAATTTAAGTAGTAGTTAACCATTGTCCAGCTTAATATTCCAAAGCTGCATGCACTCAGTAGTGTTCAGCAGCTTCCCACTTTTATGAGTTGAACTAAACTAGCTGCTGCATACACATAACTTATTTAGGGCTGCAGACACTAAAAACCTGAACTTTATTAGTTTTGCTCCCAAAGCAGCAGATCCAGGGAATCAAGACCAGGAAGAAGCAAGGGCAGTACACAGATGCCCATGCCCTCCACACCATCCTCACATTCTGCTGTTCAAAAGAACATTTTGTAAACCAACAGGTTCCTCGATTCAGCCATCAACCCTTCTATAAAAGAAATTCAGCAGCATTTGGCCAAGCAGCAAATAAACTGAATAAACAGAAGATGAGAAAGTAACTAATACTGACTGCTCCAAGCTTGAAATGACATGTGTCATGCAGAGTTATATTTTTACAGCTATTAGTTGCTACCTCTGACAAAACTCTGAAGTACTTGACAGACACAAACAAACCATCTACTCACATAATGGAAGTATGCCCTTACATACAATGCAATAAACACCACAAATACCGTGCTATTTTGGAGAACTAGGCTAAAAAGACCTCTCCTGCTAGAAAACAACACCATGCCAAAGGTCATTTTGAGACCAGAGCCTCAAAATGTAGGATTAAACATTAGGCTACTAAATCTGCATTTAAACATTGCACATTTAAACTGCTTTTCAAAACTGCTAAGCTCCTGCTGGCTGTTAGGGGTAGTAATTTAAGCATTTGCCGCATGGAAGGACATGACATAAACGACAGCAATGAAAGTCACATTCTTATTTTACTCACAAAGTTGAAGGAAAACATTCACCAAAAACTTCCTAAACACATGTAAAACCATGACAACACAGAAAAAGTCACGACAAGACATTCAAATTGGGCAAGATGGCTGGTGAGGCTTCTACATTTCACCTCATTCACCTACTGAGCTCACAGTGCTGCTGATGCCAGGACAGTTATGCAAGTGCCTGACCGTGTCCGTGGGAAGCACGCCTCGTCTCCTACGTGCTTAATGCTTACTTTTCATTGCTGTCACAGATGCCACGCATGGTACGATCCTCCTGCATATAGATTAGCCAAAATATAAGACTAGACCTGTAAAGTGATTGCAACACCATTTCTGACTGCAGCTTCCAAAGACACTTGGTTTCCTGAATGCCTGAAGATCTCTTTTTTTTTTTTTAATTCACTTAGAATGCTTCCCTACTATATACTTCACACAGCACAGCTGTGTTAAAAATTAAGTCCATATAGTTCAGACATCAAAGGATGGCAGGAATCTCGTTCCCCCTCGTCCCAGGAAAGGAAGACAGGACTTGCAAAGATGAAAAGAATGACCTGATGCACTTCAGGAATATTCTGTCTTAGTGGGAAGCATCAGCAAATATGATTTAAGCATTTCTGAAAACTCTAGTTTCACATTTATCTTAGTAAAATTCTGTTAGTTCTTCACAGCAATACATCCTTACAAGAATTTGCAGTAGCAACTTAAAGGCAGCCAATGTCTCTTGTTAAATTAAGAAGGGAGGCGGGGGCAGAGAAAACCTTAGGTGCCTTTCCTCAAAGGTCACAGGTTTTGCCAATGTGCAGTCAACTAAAATGCCATGAATGATATTCAGTAACATTTTTTTTGCCAAGAAATCAATGAAATCCTACATTTCTCATAAAACCATTCCGAAAAAGCCAGATTGGATTTTATTTCCTTAATGTACGACACATGTTGGCAGAGAACAGGCTTTCACCAAGGCAACTGAGGGCACAACAGCCTTCGAATATTTGGCAGCTTGCTGCTGTCAAGCAGCTGATGCAGGAATGACCAGCCCAGAGTTCAGCCTGTGCCACACATTTGGAAACAATATCCTACGTCACTCAAGTTCACAGGAGCTCTGATACAAGACCACAACAGCGTCACTTAGGAGGACTCTGATGCAAACGCACTGAGCCTCGCTGTTACATCATAGGAAGGCACTCACCACACCAGTTGGGCTGCAAACTCTTTACCCTAACATGGAAGCACTGCTAGTTTTAAGTCATCACCTATAATATTACAGAAGAAGCCTCAGCATGTCTTTTCTTTCCTGAGCAGAAGAAAAAGAGGAAAGCGTAGAAGCTATTTATTGAAAGCATGTCTTTGGAGGCCTTTAATGAGATAATCAGAAGAATAAACAAAAAAAATTATTTTTTTTATATTTAAGTACATTACAAACATGAGGTGAGAGAAGGGGGGACGAGCGTAATCCAGAAATACTTCAGTTTTAGTGTTACGTAACCTGGAATTTTAAGAGGCCTTTTACAGTGCATGACCACCCTCTCTCCCAACATAAGTTTAAAAACACAGATGTGAGGTGTTTTATCTAAAAATAGTCCTAGATAAGTAAGAGAAACAATTGCGGTCACAAAAATATTTCAGGAATACTCTTCAAATCGTTTGACAGAGGTGTTAACCTCGCAAATAACTCCATAAAGGGGAGTAGTAACATGCTTAACATGACCCCTTAATAAGGTTTGACCACGACAAGGCAGCAGTATAGCCAATGTAAGAAAAAAACACATGAAAAACTGTGTGTGCTACACGGCTGCCTTGTTTTGGTGGGCTGGGGACACTGAGCTGAGCGCTCACAGCTCCGCGGCTGTGAGATGGCCAGGCGAGCACAAAGCCCTGGCAGGGCCAGCAGGGAGGTGGTGTCAGGGAGAAGACTTATATTGTCGCCATCAGTCACCCAGAAATCTCCCCGCAATTACATTCCCTTCTCAAGCTGACACTAAACCGGCCCGGGTGCTCAAGAGGTGGGGCCAGCGGCGACCCCGCTGGGGCGCTGAAAAAACACCCCGCGCAACCAATGGCTCCGGGCTTTTTGTGCACCTACTGCAGTTGTCACTGATTAACCAACTGATCTGGCAATTTCCTACATTCTTTTGCATTTAAAAAGGATCTGAGAGGCCCGAGAGTCATCCCCTTGCATATTCCCGGGGGAGTGGGAGGCTGCGCCCCGTCCTGCTGGGCTGGGGCGCGGAGGGGCCCCGCCACCCTCCTGCCCTCCTCCCCCAGCCCGGGCCTGCAGCTGAAAATAATTTATCTGCTCGCTCCGCCGGGCTCCCGGCACATGCGATTGGGAGGGAAACGTATCCATCATGGATAAACTTGAGCACAAAGACAGGCTGAGTGTCACAGGATACAAAAGGGCAGAGGTCGCCGCGGCGAGCGGGAGGCTTTGCGCAGGGC
>JAHLSL010000021.1:19082665-19115277 GCA_025920805.1 Petroica traversi
AGCGCCGGGCCAGGCCAGGCCTGCCCGCCCGGCCACAGCCCCCGAGGTAAACAAAGCCCGGGTCACAAAATCCGCAAAACAAAACAAAACAAAACAAAAAAAAAGAAAAAGAAAAAAAAAGAAACAATAAAAAAGAACCAAACAAAAAACCCCGCTGCAAACAACAAAATAACCGGAGGGGTGACGAAGGTCCAAGGAACGCGGGGCCTTTCCCCGCTCCTTTCGCGGAAAGCAGCTAATGGTGTTTACACCCAGAAAGTTGGGAACTGTAAAAATTCACGAGGTGGAGACTCAAATGTTTCCCAGAGTTTCTGAACATGTGATTTTCACCGAAATGTATTTTTTTAATCTCGGGCAGGTTTTAAGACTTAATCGTATCCCAAAAGGCTATTTCCAGCTATAGAATTATGAGCGCTTTAAAGCAGCCAGACCTTATATTTTACTTTACCTGTTACAAGGCCAATACAATCATGTTTCATTCATAGTTTATGAAGTCTGAAAAACCACTTGATGAAATTACAGTCTACCGATACCACACATGGTATATTTGTCCACGTATATTCTATAATCATTTCAATTTATGACTTGTACTTAAGAGTCATTTTCCTGTACATGTGTTCTTCATAAATACTGGTAGATCGCAGCCTGCGCTCGTACAGGAACCACATATCCACACTCATTTCTCCGAAGATAAATACACCCTGTGCACCCAAAGTGAAAAGCCAGTTTTCACATGGCTAAAGAGAACACACTGAGGGCTGAGGAACAAAATGGTAGCTTTCCCTTACACTCTTTACATGTGGCAAGATGAATCATCCTACATCTGAACTTAAGCTCTCACTCAGCTTCCAGTATTGATGATCCTTTTTGCCTCATACACTTAAGCATACTACCTTGACCCTTTCAGCAAAGAAAAAAATTATTACATACTACACCGGGAAAGGATTACAAATTGTCTTTTTTAGAAAAAGGTAACATCAGCATTTCCTAATGTATTTTAAATGAAATCACATAGTGAATGGCTTGGGTTGGAGTGGACCTTTGAGATCATCCCAAGACCGAAACATTGGATTTTATAAATTTAAATTTTTCTTCTTTTTTTACAGATTTTAACATAGTTACAAAAAAAGACCTGTAGCATCAAGCTAATTATGTATTTTATCATATTCTATAGACTATTTTAAAAAATTGTTAAATTATTTCACTAATTTAAAACCAGCCACAAAGAAAAAGGGTTGAGGGGGGAGGCTGTGAAGACAGACAGTACACTGCAGGATAGAATGGAGTCAGTAAATTTCAGAAACCTTAATTTAGTGCGTGGACCATCAGGTGGGTCCAGTAATGTCCCACAGAATACAGGGGAGATACAGGATAGATACCCAAATGATTTTCTACAACTTCTGTTAAGTGGACTACTTAAATTTGAGTGGTTTGTTTGTTTCAACAAAATTAACATATGGACCTTGAACATTCTATTGTTTTTTGAAGGATATGCTCAAAAAGAGGGTATATTCTTGGTCAGTGCAATGGAAGCAGGCTCTTGCACATACAAATGAAGTCTGATTTTTTGTGTTTTTTTCTGGGGTTTTTTTTTTTGTTTTTTTAACATAACACCTGCTGTGATCACCATCCAGTGATCATCAGTACTTACTCAAACTACAACATAAACAGCTATACCAAGCTGTTCTCCCCAATGGACAATGCCAGAGGAAAAGTATGTGGAGCTCTCAAAGGCTTCTAGTCTATAAGCCTAAGATACTTAAGAGTAAGCAAACTGCCAAGCTCAAGTTCAGTCAAACATGGAAAAAGCGTGCCTAGACAGCATAAACAATACTGCCAGAAATTTAAAAATTGCACTGGGGACTGTCAGATGAGTGCAACCCTTGTCAGTCCTCATGTGCTTGTGTGGCCCTTCTGTCCAAGCAGAACTGAGCTCAATGTTTGATCTCTATAAAAGCAGGTTCAAAGGGAAGAAATCCAAATTTTCTTGTGCAAAACTTTAAGGGGACATCAGTTTTTTCTTCATGTAGAAGAAAACCAACTGGGGTGTTTTCAAGCATGTTGCTTTAATTCATTTACAGTTCTAAAGTTACTCCAGGATAGTTAAGTTCAAATGAGCAAAAAAAAACCCTTCCAAAGGAAAATTTGTCAGGTAAAATTCTAGAACTGTGCAATTTCACTCCCTTCTCATCAAGATGTTGAAGAATTTGGAAGTAGCTATCTTTGATGTGCAAACTGTTGACTCAGAACCCAGAGCCACAGTCATTCAAACTACTGCAACCAACAGAAGCAGCTGACATTCATTACTACTTTTTTTACACCCAACAAGAAAGTTCTTGAGCTACTTTCAGTTCCCCACAAACTCTGCAGATAAATGTTAAACATACAAGAGCAGTGCTGCATTCATGGATAAGTTTTACTCATCTAAAACTGAACCTGGAAACCAGTTCCACGTTATGATATGCTCCACCTCCTCTCAAAAAGCAGGGCTAAACTTAAATTTCTAATAGAAAGCACTATCTTCACTGTTCCTAATGATTCACAGTCTATTTAAATTTACCTGTTAAACTTACCAATCTTACTGCAACATCTACAGAGAATTAGAAGTTTCCAAGACCATTTAAGTTAAAATAAACTTTAAAAAAATCTAAAGCTCCCCAAAACCCAAACAAATGCGAAATGAAAAAGAACTTTCCACATTGCCCTGCCCTCAAGAAGCCAAAAAATGCATTTCTACTCACAAAATCTGTAAGGTTAAAATCTAAGGTAGAGGGTCAGGGACTTTGTGTGTGTTTTGAGTTATTTTCTGTGGGGTTTTTTGTTGTTGCTTTTGTTGTGGTTTTTTTTTTAAGTAGGAAAAGCAAGAAAATTAAAGGAGTGGGCAGACTGCCTAAAAGATTAGAGTATTATTTTACAAGCATAAGAAATAGGAATGCTTATTTTGATAATTTTGGAAGAGTTTGATTGCAAACTTTGCTTGACTAGCAATTTCTTTCTTTTGTGTTTGTAAATACCTGGAAAAGTGAAAGTATGACCCATAGAATGGCTCATTAAAAAAAACCAAAGTAAACCCATTTAAGTAGCAAAGATCCCAGGAAAAGAGAATTGAGGACTCTTAATGAAGTACCATATGAAGATTGCTACCACACATGTTTGTGTAAATAGCCAAGTTTAGAGCTATTTCACCTACTATTCAGAGTCCAGTTCTCAGAACAAGACCTACAACAGCTAGTGAATTATCTATGCAACAGTGCAATGTAGAAACACTACCAGGAAAATCTTTTTCCTATCAAAAGTCAAAGCCCTGATAGTTAAAGGTGAATAAACTCCAACAGCTAAAACTGGATTCCTTTGCTTATCAACTATGTAGTGAGGACAATTACAACAGGGTACAAAGAACTCTGAATTTCCAGTGCTAAACATTTCCAAAGTCACTTTATCTCTACCAAAAAAAACAAAAAAACAAAAAACCAACAACAACAAAAAAAAAGCCAGAAGCCTCATCCAGAATAAGACAGCCCCAAAAAGACTGAAATATTATACTAGGTTTTACTTAGGCATTAGCAAATTTTTGTCGCACAGACTAGGATCACCTGAACCCAACAATGAAGTGCACAGCTGAGGAAAAAGCATGGATGAGGCTCTGCTAGAGATCAATTGATTTATAAGTCACAGGAATTAGTGGCAGATTAAATACTTACACTGTATTAGCAAATATTATTTGGATCTAAAGCTGAGACTCAGGTAACTGTTTAATTAATTATGCTTGCAAAGCAAAAAAATCTAGCTCCTTGTCCCTCCAATTATATGTACTATATAAAACTAGTTATGAAAGCAGAAGTACATAAAACTACTTGAAAGGAAGAGTGAACTGCCTTCTGTCATTATACAATGAGCTTTCCTGACCAACATTTTACAGTACCTTTGAAATTACTGTATCTGATCACAAAGCATCATCCAAAAATCTGAAACACATAAGAGCATAATTCTTCCTTTCCTATCCTGCTCAGCAACTGAAATCCATGTACCTGTGTTTTGAGGCAACAGTTATCCTGAAATTTAGTCGTGAAATAAAAGCAAGAGAGATCACCTCAGAAAAGTCCATGTTATGTCCCCAAGTGAGACTGCAGCTTCAAAGCAAAGAAAGCAATGAAAGAGCACACCTCAGTCACAGCCAGTCATCAGAATCAGGCCCCTCTGGACACTGTATACCAGTGGGCCAAGCTTGGACAGGAATGAATTGTTCAGAAAAAAAAATACTATTTGAGAAACCTCAGTGCTTACCACTCACAAATAAATGAAGACTTAACCTACAGACTGATCTATCACCTGGTCTTTACGTGAACTGTTATGGAGGCTCTTTAGCCTGCATTTCCTTTAAAGTCAGGTCTCACTTCCCAGTGCAATGGATGCCAGCACCAACTGCACCTCTTGTATCTCCGCAGCACTCAATACATTCTGGACAGCTCAAAAACCAAAAGTGAAGAGTCAAGCAAAAGACACTGGCACCAGCTTCCCTGAGGTGTCTACAAGGCAGTAGCAATAGCAACAGCTGTCAACCAGATTTGCTCATCAGGATTGTCAGGAGTTCCAGCCTCCTTCTGAGCATCCAGGTAAGCCAGCTGCCACCTTCCCTTTCATATGCACTCCTCACTCCTCAGCCCTGCCTTTCACAGCAGCCTTGGGTTACACAACAGGCTGCACTGTGATCATATTCTAAAGCATCGCTACCAAAACCTAGAAGTATTTATTTAAAATTAGGACTTCTTTGTATGTGTATTTTTTTTTCCTCTGGGGAAGGCTGAATTTGTGTTTGATTTGTGGCTACT
Source organism: Petroica traversi (assembly GCA_025920805.1). Taxonomy (NCBI): domain Eukaryota; kingdom Metazoa; phylum Chordata; class Aves; order Passeriformes; family Petroicidae; genus Petroica; species Petroica traversi. Next base: position 19,087,495 of record JAHLSL010000021.1, read on the forward strand.
TGTAAATTAACTTTCTAGGGGCAGACTAAGTGAAGGTTTTATTGAACAAATTGTAAGCTTTAGACTTGACAGTATTGACAGTCTCTTATCAAAAAAGAGAATATCTATACTTACATGCAAAACCATAAATGGCATCAGGCATTTTGCTGATTATTCAATACCTACATTTTTAGGCATTATAAGTGCATTGGTTAGGTGTTAGTAACACTAAATGCTAAATGGTGTTGGTATTCTAGTAACTCTTCCTGATGCCTCCATATAAAATGGCTTTGTTAGAATGAAAGATGCTACAAATCAAGAATAACTGTGTATTTATAGCCTTTTCAGTAATCAGTAATTGAAGCATTAGGTAAAAAGAAAAAAAGTCAAGAAAAGCCAAACAAAACCACTTCAACATCTGTGTGCTTAAAAGGAAAAATTCCCCTGTTCTTTAGGGATCTCAAGATTGTAAACAGCATCACATACAGGAAGGATTATTACATTTTTCACAACATCAAGATGCTCTATGAAGAAACAGGCGAAATCCCTTTTTCTGTCTGCAATAAACATGTAATACAATTTAGTTCATTTAAACCAGGAGAGTCCGTGGTATCAGCCTGGTCCACAAATAGCCCTTGTTGATAATTTGAGATTGTTGCTATGGCCATGACACGCTACTTTACCTGAGGATCAACAGTTAATTTTTCATGTCTCACACCTATGCCCTATGTCTTCTTCACAACAAGGACAAAACTGAGCTCTCTTTCACACCTTCTAAAACTCTGAGTGCGGTAACAGCATTAAAGCTGGGGTAGATTTACAGTAAGGTCCAGATGAGTACTAAAAAAGTCTTTTTCTGCAGGGTTGGAGCCAACTAAAACAAGTTTAAACCAGAGTTTTATTTGAGAGGCAAGGAGAAAGTATACATCAACAAAGCAGTGATGCAAGGAACATCTACAAGATAGAAATCTATGGAGCACCTCTATTTCAAACCTGTGATGGCAATATAGTCCAATCATTTATACTTTGTTGGAAAAGCAGTGTCCATCTTATTTCACCAGAGACATACTGCCTTTTAAGGTAACTGATACAAATTAAATGGTGCTATGGAACACACTGAAATATTTTTACGGTTTGAGAACTAGATTGAAGATTTCAGCATTTATCACAAACTTCACATTTCACAGGAGCCAGAGACCATCCAGCCAGCTTCCCCTACTTTTCTGACCAAGGCATCTGCCGTTTTGAATGAATTAAACCCAGATAACTACTAATGCATCCATTTAAATTCATTTCCTATTTCTGCTGCACCATACTGTAGCTACTTAATCTGAGAGCCCAGCATACCAAATAACCAAACTCCTTACACCAGCTGTAGACACTCATCCACTGTTTGTTGTTCTCAAACTTCAGAAATCACAAGCTGGATTCCCCTTGACCCTGATCTTGTGTCTTTCCTAGTAAATGCTCCAAGTGCAGAACACTGGGTGGGGAAGCTTCTTTCCAAAACATTGCAGAGCCTCTTCTCTGACTTCTCCATACACAGTCTTACTGTTCAGCTGAACTCCCCAACTATTAGCATGGTAATTGCTCACGACTGAGCTCAGATGAGAGGCTGAGTCCTGCAAATGTTGTACAAATCAATGAAAACACTCCTGTCTCACCAAGTCCTCCCCTTCTTGGTCAGTGTTTCATCTGCTCCATGTTTTTCAAGACAGCAACACATCTCCTTAGCATAGAGCTCCTCTTCTCACTCTGCATGGAACAGTGTGTAGCAGCTGCACTTGCACAGAAAACCATCCAGAAGTTTATTATACTTCTGTTAATGCAGTACATCTATCATCCCAAAAGGCAAACAGTTGCTCTGATCAGCAACTCTGTAATATTTTATTTCTTCATTATCAGTTTCTGCCAACATCAAGCTAATAAATGCATGATCCCTAGTTAGAAATCAGTGGTTAAGTTACATATACTATATTAGCAAGGATGTGGGGGTAGAGGGGGGCTAATTTGAAAAATACATAGAAACCTTGCTTTCAGGAGAATGAGAATTAGCACTTTTAATGTGCTCTGGGATTTCAAGTTGAATGTCTGAACCACTTAAAAAAAAAAATCACTTTACAGTAATTTCCAACTGGTTGCCTAACACCCATCTCCTAAGTGACTATCATCAAAACATAACCATAACATTAGCAATGAATTAATATTAAAACCCTTCAGTGAGATCACAGAAGTCCTCAAAAAACAGCCCAAGTTGTCAGAGCACACTTTTCCCACACACTGAGTAGTAGTCAGGTTCTGGAAATAAAAGCTTTGTTCAATTACTAAAGTGGGTGCTAGGTACACTTCTCATTTACACATATAATTTTGAAATCCAAAGCAATTTGACAGTGTCTAAACAGATTTTAAAAGTCAAGAACAACTACCTAAAAAAAAAAAAAAAAGATGATGTAGTAGTCAGAAAAAGGGAAGCTACACTCAACCACCAGCACAACTTGACTAACAAGGGACTGCTCTCTGACGGTTTCATACACAGGGATAATTAATGAAGTTTTGCAGGGTTTCTGTGTATCGGCAAGTTAGAAGTGGCTACAATTCTTCACTTATGAAATGGACATTTTGTTGTTCACCTGTTTTGCTTTACAGAAATACTCTGTTGCAGACCTGCATTGCCGCTGTCTCTCTGCTGATGTTGGGAACTCAACGGTATCACTCAAGAGAGCGCAACAGCCCAGCGATCTGTGAAAGGCATAATCTAAGCAACTGCAAAATGGAAGTGCTAAAGACAAGAGCAGCCTAAAATAGCAGTCTGAGGATGGGCAGCAGGCATCTGCCTGCCAAAAGCAAAACACCTCGCAGGGTAAAGTTCCCCAGCTCCTGGGCCAAGAGAGTGATGGCCACTCCAAGGTTTCTTAACGCTTCCCTTGGCTCCCTGCTACTTCTCACTGGTTGCATATTTCTGTCTTCACAAATAAGGCTTCAGCTGTTTCTCTGTCTGTGTGCTGCAAGTTACCATTTACCATTGCTGGACATTTCTGAGGTCACCAGACAGAAGCACAGTGACCCTTCCAGGGCAGGGGGGCAGCTGCCATGTGGGCAGGACTACAGCATCGCATACGCAACTAAGAGGAGCAAACTCGTTTGCTACAAAGAAATGAAAACGCACCTGACAAAGTTTTTCAAAATATTACATGTGCATATGTTGCATGCCAGGTTTCTGAGCAAAAAGGAAAATAAGCATGCAAGCCATTTTCTCCAAAACCACAACCCCTTAATTCCCCAGGTCAGTGCAGTGTCTGGTCCTTCAACATTGCACTCGGCGCAGCAGATGAGGAAACAGTCGCACCAGAAGGCCCTGTAACAGATGGAAACCAGAGCAGCTGGAGAGCAGGGAAATATCTGTGTGGGTGAGGGGGTGGGGGCAGAAAGCCCATCCCCACTCCCGAGCTTTAAAGCTGCGTGCAGCCATCACACCCTACTGCAAACTCAGCCCACGGATCTGCTGGGGAGAAAGTTGAAGGAAGCAGTATGTGGCCGGATGATTTAGTGTTTCCCAGACTTCCCATCAGGAGAGTAATACTGAGCCATGCTACAGACTTGCAAGCACTGGGTGTGAGCCCCTCAGGGGTGCAGGAGATTGTGGAAAAGAGCAAGCTGAGCATTTGCCTTCTTCATGGAGAGCACAGCAGATGAAGAACTGCCAGCTAGAGAAAGCCTAGAACTGGAGCAGTGAGAAAGGAAACAAAACTACACATGCATACTGGAGAAATGAGTAGGGGAACAGCAATATCAAAACCTGTCAAGGTTTGAGGGATCTTTTTTCTTTCTTTTTTTTTTTAAGTAAGAGGTATTACAGAACCAAAATGGCACAGAGATACATTTTTATAGAGGAAGAAAACATGGTAAATGTGGAAGAATAAGAATTGAAGAAAAAAACCCTGCCATATGGTACAATTATTCCACTATAGTTTAGATTCACAGCTTTACAACACCTGCACAGTTAATAACCATATTAAGTCATACATGATGTCACCAGTATTTCCTTTCTTTCTCAACTTAGTTAACTATTAGGGAAATACATCTATCAGGGTTTTCTATACTTTTGGAAAGACAAATGACGGTCCATGATTAAAATGCCCATCCCCTGACACAGTTTGGAAAGCAGCATACCCCCAGTTCCCAGATGAAGGAAAGGACCAAGCCTTGTGAGGAAAACCCAGCCATTAAGCAGGGATAGTTTATTATAAACAAGACAAATGAGGTGGGGTTTTTTTCTTCTTTGTTTGTTTCTTTTAATTTTGGTTGGAACTACCTTCTGCAATCGTGGCTGGAACTACCTTCTGGTTCCTCAAGTCAGGAGACAAGAAACTAAACTGATCAACTTGTAAGACGGAAGTCCTCATATTAGAGCAGGAGATTACAGCGTTAACCCAGATAACGCAAACAAGGTCAGTCAACGCTTGTAAAAGGCACACAGAAATACCCCATTATATATACACACATATATAAAACTGTTCGTTACCTGGCCTGCCACGTAGAATTAGACTTTGAACATTGATTTTCAGCAGCTGTGAGCAACTGCAAAATTGACAGGGCCGTGGAAAGTTTTCATGACGATTTTTCCTCCTTAGTTATTCCTCGTCCTAACCACAAGCGTGATGCTTTTGTTCTACTATTACCCCAGACACTCCAAGAAAATGTTCAGGTGCAGTCTGGCACCAGAGGTAAGCTGATCTAACCATTAGTTGCCATCAGAAGATCATCACCATGGGGGTAGCTGAACAGCAGTGACAGCACAAGAGAAGAAGCAAGAGTTGTACGGCTGATTTCAAGCATCACAACCCATTGGATCAGCTTATTACTATACCATGCATTCAAACTGCCTTCAGGCCATAGCCAGGTGGTTCAACAACTTAAACTGAAAAGCACAGCAGTAAAACAAGACAGAGATTTGCTGTACAGAAAGATAAGAGAAAACAGTGTCTGTTGCTATGACTTGCAGAAAAATAATACGAGTTCTAATTTGGTCAAATATGTGAAAAAATATTTTTCATCTAACTGATGAAACATGCAAATCAACACCAAACACTACACAAAGCATGGAAAACCTTGCAGTTACCTTCAGCTGCTCCTGCTGGCTGGAAAACTGCTGACTTAAGAGCTGTTTCATACCAATGTACAACTCCATGAAAGATGTGCAAATATTCTGGGATCTGGCATTAGAATTTCTTTTAGAGAAAAAATGTTATATCTCGTTGTGATTTAGGAAAATAGAGGCCATTTGTGAATACTAAGGATATTTGTCAAGAGAGTCAAATAACAGGTCTTAGTTAAGACCTTCCAAAAGCAATTAATCCATGGTGCTCAGAGGACAGCCTCCAGCAGTTCAAGCCAAGCACAAGCACAGTCCCTCAATGAATGGCTGTGATGGATAAACACGCTACTTAAAGGAAAAATATTTCATTGACTTCCATTCAACACCTAAGAAGCCTTCTGGACAGAGAGGTAAAACTTTCTTAGATTTTTCATTGCATTTCTCTTGCTCACATTGCTCACTTGTCTGCAGTCTTTCCTAAATCCCCATACTAGAAGTCCATTAGCATAAGATTGGATTTTACATATTCGGGGGGGGTTTTAAAACATATTCACCACAAGAATTTTTAAATATATCCCACTATTCGAAACACTTTTGTTCCAGGAGCTGACCATTACAGACTATTTTCTAGATATGGCAGGACAAATTCCTTCCTGTCTGAGAGTTTCCATGGTAATAAAAGTCCCCTTTAAACACATTCACGGTGGTTTGGGCAGGCCAAACAGGCAGCCTTTGTACTGAAAAGCTCCCTCTTTGTACTCCTCTGTGCTGATCCTGCACAAACTACCGTAAAAGTGTATTTTAGTGGAGGCAGAGTAAAACTAAGGCTCACATCAGTTTCACACGACAACTGTTTATTCCACAGCACAGATACAATCCTCTGGAAGATTCCATTCCCCAAAAATTTTGAGTGGTTGGAGAAAGCAATCTGCAGGACAGTCTAGGGCATATTTCAAGCAGACCTAACCCCAGGAACTTTGCCAGTTCCACTATTAAAAAAGATGAACTGAATTGACCACTCTCCTTTTCCCATCCCCCCTCTCCACCATGTAGTCTCACTGGTATTTGGAGATGGCGTATTTACACCAGTGCTTGCATCTCTGCTTAAACCAAATACTGGTCCAAACTGACAGCTCCACATCAGCACAGAGATCTGCCATGGAAAGGGACAGACATAATGTGGCTCATAATGTTTGGAGGAATATATGGAAACAAAAGAAAAAGATGTTTTTATAGCGTTCAACGAAGCACCTCTCTTTAAATTTCTATCTATTCACACTTATGTCTGAGCACCTTTGAATATTAGCACAAATTTCAGCACATTTAGGTCTTGTTTCAAGTGAAGCTTTTTTTTTATTAGGAGTTTACATTTTGGTAGATCTCACAGTATTTCAAATTCAGAAAGGTTTTTTTGTTTCTGCCACCATTACAGCAGACCTTCTACAGATGCCAGATCAGCTCCACAGGCAACGATTCTCCTTAAGAACTAAATCATTAAGGAAAACCATGCAACTTGAATTCACTGAGAAGAGTTTCACAGCCATCCCTTAGATTTTTCCTATATTAATTTTCAAAAATTTGCATGGAGATAATTTTAGATAAAAGGTCTCTATGTCCTGGTCAAGTTTGTTCTCTAGAGTTTTCAACATTTCAGATGTCTCAAACTCTTAAGTGCAGCTCAGTTCCCAAGCCACTTTTCTTGCTTATAATAAGGGAGATGAAATTTTAGCATCTAATTTACACAGTGAGCTTTTCTCCAGTGCTACCATTAAAATTTGTGGGACTTTTTTCTATCTCATCTAGTGGAAATTTCAGCATAGCACAGTCAGCGTAGCACAGAACTCTCTTATCCCGGCTTTTGAAAAAATGTATGAAGAAAGAGGAAAGAACAGCAGGAATAGCTCCAAGAAACCAACATAATGCTTCATTATCTCTCATCTGCACAGTTTAAAACACCCCTTGAACACACACATGCCCATCCCCTTCCTCACCTCCCACCCCTGCCATGAGGCTCATTCCCTGCTGGGTGCCACTGCTCTGGAAAATCCTGATCTTGATTGTGGACACTCTTTGCCTCCCAAAAAGTGAAGCAGTTTGTATGGAAAGCATTATCCAGATAAGTGAAAAAATCAGTCTTGGGATCACTTTCACATGCAAAGAATGAAAATATCTGATCTTTGTCAGACGCAATTTAGAGGCATTTAATGTTCCTTTTTTGCAATAGAGGAAACAGCCTTAAAACTGCAGCAAATTTAAAATTGTGGGAGGCAATGCAGTAATGTTTAAGGCAAGCAGACTGAATAGAAGGTGTGAGAAAGGCACATTAAGCAGAACTATGCGACCCATCAATGCAAGCTGTAGCTGTAACTTTCTGGAGAAGCTTTTTGGTAGACAGATTTTAAGAACAAGATCAGACTAGATACAGAAAACCAGGTGACAGCGAAGTATCTATGAAATGCATCTCAAAATAACAGGTCTAGTAGCTCACTGACTACTGGCAACTGAAAAATTATGGGTTTAGCTTCAGCAAAGCCAACAGCATTTAATTTTTTTCCAATAGAAAATTTCAACTTGGGAAAACAAACCGAACAGAATTTGTTTTGGTTGCCAGCAAAACCTGGTCTATCGCTTTCCTTGAAACTAGTCCAACTTAAACAAACATCAGTGTAACATCCCACATTTCTCATGCTAGCAAATCTTATTAGGAAGCCTTTCCACAAACACATGGTATTGATCAGTTATTATCAACAACAAAAAATTCATATGTAGTCCTTAAGGATCATTTGTAGTAAATCCATCTACTTCAGCAATCTAGCCATAAATCTATCTCCATAAACAGACACAACACATTAGATGATTTTCGCTGTAGGTTGTAATATTTCTGAGTATGTTTAAATTGCTCTCAAATTATGCTTTATCAAGCCATCATGCTGATTGGAAGTTAAGTGAATATAATCAGAAAAGGTAAACTCTTGCCTCTATTTCTTATGCACCCTCTTCTTAAAATCAGAGTCATTGTACGACAGAGATTTCATTACCACCCTGTTCTGACAGAAACCAATATTAATTATTATTTGAATTAACCTTTGAGCCATAGTTTTCATCAGTACTCGGTAAAGACACGGACAATTTCTAATTACATTCTACTCTCATTATAAGTCACTAGGCTGTAAAGCTGCATCTGACAAGACTGCTATACTTGGCCTTGAAATGCTTTGGGTTTCACTATAAATCTTTCAGAAACATCCAAGAACTCGTTGAATACAAGAGCTATCACAGAGGATGCTTCTCCAACAATTTAGAAGCTGTTTTAAAGGGGTACTAAGAGTGATATGATTGAATTGCAATACTATTCCTGAAGCAAAATAAATTATCAGTGTCTTTATCATTCAGCATCACTACATAGATGATCTTTTACCAAAAGTTGCATACAGTGGATTCACTCGGTCTATCAAGTGCAATTATGCAGTTATCATCAACTAACTCATAATTATATTCAACAAATAGTGTAAGAAAATTAAAAATTTATAGACTGAGAGAAACCTGATTCCAAAGCTTACAGCAAGTATCTACAACATAAGCGGTATTTATTACAGACCAGAGAGAGAGGTTTGATCTGCTAAAGAGTTATTAGTTCTCTAGCAGGAAATATGGATTTTAAGGGTCATAAATGAAGAATAACCTGTAATTAATATACAAAAATTAGTGCAAGAGGGCAATTTTTCTTTTGTAATTTTTCAGCTTTACCTCACATAATCACTTTGCTGCGGTCAGTTATCTAGCCAGGAAAAAATGAAATATACACATGGATTTAGGGAAAGTGAATGCTATTCGGGAGAACAGGTTTCTACCCTCAACTACGCCAAATCTCTTGAACGAACAAATTAAACTTCTAACAGAGTGATTTCTGGCTCTGTAACCCGAGCCTCACTTTTGCAACTTCACAAAGCTCACATCTATGACTAACTCCAAATGTCCAATCTCTAAGCAAAAGACAGTTTTATTTGAAGGAATACCAGAGGCTGGGATCTATCAGGTTTCAAAACCAGAACTTGACTTAGCTGCTGACTCAAGACATATTTCAAGATAACAGAAGCATATTTCAAGATACCATTTTTAACCTTCCACTGTTGAAAATACCTGTATCTTAAAACAGAAGCTTCAGTACGTAATCAGTCTAATTCCAGTCAATGACATTTCATGTTAAAGAAGCCTTGACTTGGACTAAGTTTCACAACATGTATTACTTCAGATTTTGTTCATCTAAAAAAAAAAACAAACCAACAAAAAAAAAACCCAACAAAACCCCAAACCCAACAAAACCCCAAACCCAACAAAATCCCAACCAATGATCTTTTCCTTCACAGATCACTTTTATGGATGCTGTTAATTACACAGAAGATCCAAGTTACTAATTCCACAAACATTTTAAAGAGAAATTACGAAACACAAGAGAACCTAACATTAAGTTTGCAGCTTTTAACACAAAAAATGCCAGTTGTGCATGTATTTAAACATATTATGGATTCCATTAGTCAATGCACAGCAACTTTGTAATCTCACAGGGTAATGATGTTCCATGATTAGAAGAATAGCTAGATTTAATCAAATTTATCACAAGAATATGGTAAGAGAATTCAGATCTCTTGATTTTTGGAAATGGCTAGAGATGATGAATGGGACTACAACCTATAAAAATGCAGTGTTTGTAGCACTGGTGTCAACAGTGTTACCAATTCTAAACATGCCTCCATTAATCCTGTCCACATACTCTGAAACTATCCAGGCACTTCACCTTAAGGCCCCAACTTGCTTACCCACTCAAATTTGCCATACTGGTTTGTTGCCTTTTTCTTTCCCTTGGAGTTACATGTTTTTCAGAAGTTATTCCAAACAAACTTCTCTGTATTACTTTAGAATCTATCTGAATATTCAGATAATAATTTTTCTTTTATGCCCAATACATTAAATGCCCAAGTTGTTCTTCTACTTTGCTGCAAAAAACATTTAACTGGTAGTTTGACTATTTCTTTTCTAGACATATTGGGGTAAAAGAAGACTAGAGGAAAGAAAAATCCTCATTCTTTACCATACACCAAACTGTGCTTACCTAGAAACAGATTCCTACTTCTTATCATTATCTATCTCACTACTAAGAACATATGGCCAAATGTCTGATTCAGATCAATAATCATAGAGAGAAGGTGGAAAGGAAGCACCAGAACCATGGTGGGATTGTCCATCTTTATGAACATTTCAAAGCACTTTCCACATAAATTTTCCAAGAGTTTTCTACTGTAGTTAAACTTAAGGGTAGACCAGAGGACAAATACATACCCAAGCCCTTGAAAAAGCATGGAAAATGACAACTTTCTGTCAAAGAGTCAGTTTTGATTTTATTCTACAACAAATCCTACATTGTGACTCTGTTCTTATGCTAAGGCTTAACTGTTTCAAAGATCACAGAATCACAGAATAGTTTGGGTTGAAAGGGACCTTAAGCATCACTTAGTCCCAGTCCTCTAAAACAAAGCACATTATTTAATCTCATGCCACTCATCAACACATACACCCTTTTGATTAAAATTAAGATAATACTAACAAGATCATTAAATGATCAACACCAAACTTATTTGAGAAATGTATCTGGTGAACAGAAAGGTGGCATTTTAAAAACCCCCAAAAGAGACTGCATTATTGCTGAGTGTGGAGGAAACACAAGTGATATATGCCTTTGAGAAGGATCAAAGAAATAGGGGAAAAAAAATTTATAATCCATAGTTTTGTTCATGCTATTAGATTAAGACCTACTTCCCCTTCTCAGTGCCACTTTCAAAATCCCATATGTGGGGAAGGATAGGGGACAAGGAGGGTAAGAGAGAAAGCAACAGCATTACAGCACCTCGTTTTGCTTATCAGCTATTCCTAGACCATAACAAAATCCCCAACTGTCCTCATGCCATTTTTTCTCATCAAATTTGCTAGTGACATTTTTCAACAAGCCTATAAGCAATGCTTTCCAATAAATCAGCCTATAAGAGCACCTATTCCATTTAAAACTCAGTGCTAAATGACTGATAGCATGTGATCTTCCAATAGCAGAGATATATCCTACTAATGCACAACTATGCAGCTTTTAAACAAATGCTAGATTTCCCCTCTATTCTTCATGAAAGTTACTTAGGAGGCAAAATTTAAAATGCATTAGTTAGGGAAGAGATACAAAAATGAGTAGCAAGAACACCCATTCACTTAACACCACCTAAGAGAATTTACCATGCCAGAGTACTCTGCTTTTAATTGAGTCTAGGCTGGATTAGTTTCCATTCTTGTTACTTCAAATTCTCTTACCAGCCTTTTCTTTGCAAACAGGAAACCACCTCTCCACTTTCTTCTAGGTGCTTTGCTTGTATTAGTTGAACTAAGAAATGATCACATCCTAAAATTCCTCTAAGTTCTTTCTTAAAACAAACCCTGTATTTCTGCATAGTTCCTTTTCCTGTTGCCCTTAACAAATTTACCTGTACAGACATTGATTGCAATTTAACTTTTAAGTAGAAAACAAAACAACCGATGAGTTTATTTTGTACATATGGCATGTTATCTAGAAGCTGTAGTAGGTTTCATGAGACAGTTTAAATATTAACTTAGCAAAGCAGGATCACGACTCCTCAGCAACTGAAATAGGCACAAGCCTTTCATGACACCTGCATTCCTGTTAAAGAAAAAATTAATTTTGTAAGATCTCTTTTAAAATTCTGTTTATTTCTACATCTTATGAACTCATACTTGCCACCCTTCAGAGCATCTATTTTGAAAACATAACTGCTGCTTCTCTATAAAACCAGTTTGCCTACTTTCATGACCATGAGTTCTTAAATATTGCATGCTCTTAATACAGCCAACATTTTTCCCATTACTTTAGCATAAAATTCTTCAAATTTCAGTTGCTTATGCTAAAATACTACGTGAGTACATGTTACAGGCTGCTTTGAAAGAGCAAGTAACTTTCAGGAGAGCCTCTTCCCTAACAAAAGTTCTCAAATGAAACACAGAAGTAACAGTGATGCCTGACTTCAGATTTAGAGACTTACGACTTTCCAAGTCATTCTCAGCTAAGCAAAGCAACATAAATCTCAAAAACCTTGCAATACGAAGTGGTTATTATTTGTGCAAAAGTTCTTCCAAATATGGTGCTCACACATCTGTACATGAAGACATGAATAAACTCTTACTGTTCCACCACTGCTTTAAGCACCAAAGGTTTTTATACAGAGTGGTACTGTAGCATGTCACATATTATGACAAAACAGAGAGACCTCAGTACTAAACAATTAAATAATACACTACAGTACAGTTTTTCACATAGAGAGCCAAGAAAAAGAAAAGTAGAAGTTATGGCTCCCATGATAACTGCAGCATGATTGTAATACTGTTTTATACTGTATATTTGAACAAACACATCAATTTACAATTGATGGGGAATTATAACTGAAGGACACAGTCACATACTTTGTCTCACTCCTAAATAAATCAGTGGCATTCAAAATAAATTTCTATCCCGCTTGTACAACTTGGTAAGGTGACTGGTTTGCTGGCAAGAAGAAATCACAGTATAAAAGCATTTAAACCATATTTATATGAAGTTACAGTGAAGCACACAGGGCAACACTGCCACATTTTAACTCGAACATGGACTATTTAAACATCCACCAAATTATATTACAATTCAGATTTATTCCTGTCATATTTGGCTTAACTTTATCATGACTCATAACTACTGCTAATGAAATTCACTAAATATGTTTAAGCTTAGCATTCCTAAAACAGGAATAAACAACGAAAATGCATCATTGGGAGTGCTTACTTTCAAAGAGAAAAAAGCGTTAAAATGAGGAATCTTGGTAAGAGAAACAAAATCAGGCAGTTGGACTAAACGTTTACAGAAAACAGACAAAAAATACTATATTGAAAATGCAGAGACACGAGGAAAAAAAAGAATCACAGTTAAACCTCGAGCTGGGGAGGCTATCAGCATGCACAGTTCTCAAAAAGAGGGGAATAAATCAGACAAAAGGGACTAGAAAGTAAAACTGCAAACAAAAGCTATGTTCCTAGAGGGGTAAAGTCATAAAAGGTCCTTTTACAAATGCCAGGTATAAGAAGCCTGACAGAGAATCCACTGGACTAACATCTGCTGTCGTTGGAGAAGAAGCTAAGGCAAACTTTCTTCTTTTTTGGCACATAAATCCTCAGAGGAAGCTTTGGTCAAACCAAAGCAAACATCAGCAAGCCACCAATGCACTCACCAAGAGCTGGATGGCATTCACCAAGAGCTGTGAGGAGCTGAAGGATAAAATAGCCTATCTGTCCACTATGCCTCTTAATATCTCAGGTTCCAACACTGCCTTGCTGCCATGGGTGCATCAGTTTTGAAAGGAGGTCATTCCTTTAGCCTGCCCAGAACTACGGACCAGCAAGTCTAATGTCCCAATAGGGCAAGTACGTTGAAGATAGAAGAAACCCAGGCATGTAATGAAGTACAGATTACAGAAGTGACACTGATGCTTTCCAACAGCAAAGTCCTGTCTTACCAGTACAGGAGATTTCATGGGAGCAATTGATAAGTGGCCAAAGCTGAGCTAACTTGGATCTCCAAAACACATGCCAGCTGCTGAAAAAAGGTCCTCCAGCAATGGTTCCTGAGGAAACCAAGCTACAGCAGCAAAGGAGGGAAGGTCTTCACGTGGATGAAAGTAACTAGTTCAAACCAGGAAACATCACTCAACCCCTTTCCAGACCAGCGCTGACAGCACATACATAAGAGATCTAGAAGCAGGTGAACCTTGAAGTGAGTTTGCTGATAGTATTAACAAGTTCATTTTGCTAAAAACGAAAATCAACTATGCAGGAAGCAGCAGACCTTCATCACACCCACTGAAGGTGTAACAAACTGCAGATGAGATGCAGTGGAAGGAAACAGATAACAACGCACATAAGAAAATACAATCTGACTGTTTTTACATACATTTTACTGAGCCTTGACATGATTTGGAAGCTTGAATAAATAATCTAGGAAAACAACATTTGTCACAAGAGTGAACAGAACACTAGGCATGTTTAAGAAAAAAAGAGATGAGAAAAAAAAGCACAGAATTGTACAAGAAAGGGGATACACAGGTCTATGAGGTGCTTATACCTTGCTGCGGTGACCATGTTTGCTCTTCTCACCTCCACTTCAAAATTAAAATTACTGATGGATCAGAGAGGGGTGACAGGCATTTGAATACCCTTCAGAATCTCCAGCCTCAAGAATGGCTAACCAAGGAGAAAATAAAAAAGTTTTTGAAATCAAGACCAGCGTGGAACAGGTACGCAGTGAACCATTGTTCTCCTTCTCTTTTAACAAGGAAACTAGAGAACATCAAACAAAACTAGCAGCTGGTAGGCTCAAAATAAAACAAATAAAAGGAAGCAGTTCTTCATACCATGTGTACTTAAGCTGCAGAACTCATTGCCACAGTCCCAATGGAAGCCAAGAGTTTACACAGACCACGAGAAGGCTAGATGAATACATGCAAGAAAAATTCATTAAGGATTACCTATCACATTTTCCAAGACAATTCTGAGCTGCAGAGCTGTGGAAGCTAAGGGGCTTGCTCTGTTTCTGAATAATCTCCACCTTGGTCCCTATGAAATAGGATTCAGAGCTCTGGTACTAAAAAAGAAAGATGATATTCGCAACATGGTTTTAATAGGTGTTGACAACTATGCTACTTCAATAATACACCATTTCCAGTATAACATTTCACCCTCCTTTCATGAAGATACTGTATTTCAGTCCATGTTACCAGTACTTCAAGAATGCAAGTGAGATTACAACACTTTAGAGGACCACAACACGAGACAAACCGATCCTGTATAAAATATCATCCCTATTCCAACAACAGAAAATTTGGAGACAGTTTATGATCCAGCTGTAACCCCTTAAAGGAGTGAAAAAAAAGAAACAGAAACACTGATAACAATACTGTAGATGTGCATACAGTACATCTTTGGATGTACTCAGTGCCTGAACTCAGTTTAAGTTCATTTTTTTAACAACTCAAAATATTGTGGTTTTAATAACAAATTGAAGTTGTGTTATACACTGAAATTTTAGGAATACTGAACTTTTATTAAAACATTATTTCCATGTTTGAAGGAAAAAGACTTAAAAACAGCACTAAGTGGTGAAAAAATTAAAATATTCATATTTTTCCTGATTTAAACAGCAGCTGTAAAAGATAATATCAGCTCAAAGCACTGGCCTGAAGCTTTACAACTGTTATAAAAAGGTACTTAAAATAACTACAACATATTTAGGTTAAGCACTTAAAGGAATTACTGGAAGACTGAATTCAATCCTTGGTTCCAATCCACAAGTCATTGTGCAACGTCTTAGCTGCTGAAAACAAACCCTCTCTGTTACCTATAAAGTGGGGACCATGCCCATCTCCTGAATTTGGGTTTGGAATTTTCCCTCTACAAATACAGAAGGCACAGCAATAGCTTTTGTAAGCATTGGAAGAAGCCAGTCTCTCTGCACCTTACAGCCTACCCCTGCTTCCTCCAATCTATGGAAGGTGCTGCTGCCATTCTGTGCTGAGCACAGCCCAAAAAGGCACCAGCATATTCCCAGTGTAGAACAGACCTGCTAGGTCTCTGTCAGAGAAAAAGCAGAACATGCCATTGGTTTGTTTTCAAGGACTCTAAATGATCAAAGTTTTCACAAGTACAGTAAAACTCACCATAACCCCCAGATCACACCCAACAAATGAAGAATCTGTTTGGCTTCAGTTTAGGTTAGTCAGTTAAATACCTGATTTGAGTTGGAAGAAAAACCTGACAGAAAATGAGAGTCAAAATGGGTACTAGCACAGAGTAGAGACTACACTCCCTGAAATCTTCCTACTGCTAAGCCAAAGCTCAACACGTTATGGCAGACTATTTGGCAGAGTTTGTTCAAGAAACTGTATAGGACACAGAGAAAGCTTACGGTCCCTAAACTCAATACACAAAATACAATTGTTTAGAATTTACTCCTAAGAAAAATATTTAAAGGAAGAAGACAAATTCTGAAAAACAGCAGGCTGTTCAGACACAGACTCTAAACACATTAGATTTTTTTTTTTAAGTGCTTAATGTCAGACCAACTCTCCTTTTAAGGACAGCATTTATCTCCTTCACAAGACCAGTAGCAAAACCGAATTAACACTTGGTAAAGAACCAAGATCCTCTTCTGAGTGCTGCTTGGTAATCACTATTACAAACTATTACACATCCCAATATGGCAGACACAAAACACATCACTAAGAATCTGGCACACCAGTTTGGAGAAGCACTTTGGTTCCTGGCTTCCAACCACCTGCTCGGGTCACTAGCCTTGAAAACAAGAAAAACCATCCAAACACTCAGAAATGCATGAACTAAACAGATATTTTGCCTTCCAACACTTCCATGTGTAATTAAAACAAGGAGCAGTAAATTCACTCACTAGAAGTAAATGTGCTTTCTCTTATGGTACAGCAGAACTATGTGTTCAAAATTTCTCCTGCTCTTTCAGAGCAAGCCTTGTCCATATGCTAAGCATCCCAAAGTGGAAAAATACCCTCACTGCTCCTATTCCAACACCTCGAGTGGTTTTTGGTTTTTTTTGAGGCAATGCTTAAGTTCCTTTTAAGCCCTTCCTGTAGCAATGCCTACCACACCAGACACCTCCAAATGTAATCCACTGGAATAAGCAGCCTTTAAATTAAGGTGTTGTAAGGTCATATAGCAACAAGATGATCGGATTAAAGAGGAAGTGGAGTTAAGTTAATACTGAGTCACTATTTTAAGTTCTGCATTCAAGACAACAGCATGATAGCCTTTCAAGTACAAACCAGTCTTCAAACAGGATGGCTGAAGAACTTTTCCAGTAAAGAAAAAAGTTTTATTTCTTGTCCAAATCTGAACATGAAATGAAGGACAACAACTCATCAGACAGACAAGATCTGGTCCCAGAGACAGATGTTTTACAGCTGTGCTTTGGGCTTTCTAAAGCCCATTAGAGCTAGCACATACAATTCCTAATGTAAACAAGCTGCTTTTAGTAACTACAATATTCACTCTGAACACACACAATGCTAGTCAGGGCCACCACTCCTCACAGTTTTCACCAAATGCAGCTTACAATGTCCACAAGATAGAATTTGTAAATCCCCTCTCCTGCACCTCCTGCCATCCCCTGTAGATCCTGAAAAGGAACTTTAGATGTAAAACCCAAGGACGGGAATATAGATGGTGTACTACGTGAAGGTTTGTTTTTTTGTAACTGTGGCAAGAATTTACCTTCTATTTACACATGAGCAATTGCCCAAGTACTGAGAAAAACAGGGAGAAAGCATGAGCTTCCACTCTGTCACCTGCCAAGAAATCCCCTTCTGTCACACTGCAGGCAATATACACAAGGAAGTTGACAAAAAAGCCAGGGCTCTCCAGAAAGCAAGCAGCTTCTAGTGCCACGTTGCTGCTATGCTGAAAGAGTCACCTCAAGCTGACAGGTGGATTGAGCAGAAACTGCAGTCAGAATTCCTGACTTTTTGTAAGCTGTTCATTCCTCTGCTGAGCTACACAGTGTAAACTGCCCATTTTTCTCTCTGGAGAGTAGCAAGAGCACAGTAGTACAGAAGTGACTAAGCAGCATGTTATTTGACTTGCAATGAACTTTTTTTCACCAATTTTAACACGCAGAAGTACATTCATTTCACTATCAGAAAGTTTTAAACTATGGTAGGTAGTACCAGCCTCAGCCATCTACTAGGACCAAGCTCTCATTTCATCTCAAACCAGCAGGAAAATGTAAATAGTCAGGATAAAACTCTGAATAACAGAATCCACTGAATTACTGCCTGATGAAACTTGATGACACTGAAACAACACTGACTTGATAAAATTTGAGACAGTCAAATTGGCTCAAAGCTGATGAACCTAATGGAGGATTTCAAGCCTGCAAAAAAACAAAAAAACAAAAAAACAAAAAACCACCAACCCAAAACCAGCAACAACAACCCGCTCTCCCCCTTTCTTGTGAATAAATTGTTTCAAAGATTAAATACTTCACATTTGAGAGAGCGAACAAGTTATTTATACATTAGTAAATCTTTTAGGCCTTTGGCTTCCTACCTGAACAGGAAAACTGATTTCTGGGCAGTGGATTATTAATTCTAACAAATTGTTTGTAGCCTGCAATCCATAGCATCACCGGAATAAACAAATTTTAATATCCATTTTAACTCAGGCCAGCACATTTTTCTTTTCGTGTCCTTTGCTTCACAGATGATTACTCTATTTCTCTTTCTCCCATGAAGGTTCCCAGGCAACTGATCCAATCCACTTGCTCACTGCCACCAAAATGAAAAGATGAAAAGGGCTTGCTGCTCTCCAAGCCAGCGGCCCCCCCTCGTCCTTAGTACCAGCTCTGGTGTTCATCAGATCCTTTTATGAGCCAGTTTGATTCATTACAACAGCAAAATGCTCTCCATTTTACAGAGTTATTTTCTGCCATTTTGGTGAACTAAAGTGGCTCACAGAAGGACCTGACAAGCCTTGCTACCAAAAAAAAGTAGCAGAACCATGTGGTTGTGAGGAAGGGTGCAGTGGGACAAAGGCAGAGAGGAAGCTTCTCCTTTTAGAACAATATCCAGTTAAATTAGCTCACTGCATTTCTCAAACCATACCCTGACTTATAAATGACTAGATGGACCACAAGACAACATTCAACAGCTTTCAGCTATCTTCAGAGCTATAAAAAACTTTATATATATATATATTAAAAAAAAGAGTAGTCTTACACAGATTTAATTATAATACTCTTATCAAAAGAAAAAAAAGTTCTTTCAAACATAATATCAAGATAAGGATACCCTAGACGAGGAGAGTAAAGAAAGCTTGACAGACTTCACCCTATTTTTTTGGGAGGGGGTGGTGTGTGTTGTTTTTTAATTTAAAAAACAAACAAAAACCCAAAACCAACCGAACACAAAAACCAAAAACAAAGCCCCAAACAGCCCTGGGAACATGAGTACCCATCTCAGTACACATTATGATGGAGAAGCAAATATTTCTGATAAGCAGAAAAGAGCAAGAACTTTTGTCACCAGTATCCAAAGTAAACCTATCAAGGAACAGCTTATATGCCTAAGAGAAAGTACCTTCACAGAGGGAGGCAGTCAAGCCAACAAGGTGGAAGCAAGTGCTACAGAAGCCTAGTCCCCAGGTTTGCTGCCCAGTGATTTCTGCCCATGGATCATCTGCCTCCTTGCAGGATGGGCTGCCCACTAGGGATGCACTGTTTCACTCCAGAAGAGAGAAGTCAAGGTGTATCAAATGTATCACTCCCACAGCCACATTGAATCGGTCTTGCTACTCAAAGTTCAGTGCCTACCTGGAGGCTCCTCAACACACAAACAGCTGCTTTCAGTCTATGCTGAAGAGAAAAAGCACCCTGCCTCAAAACACCACCATCGGCACACCTGTCAAATTAGAGAAGGGACTTTCAGCCTTCCTGACCCTGCCAGGTTCTCACCAAAAACCTTAATGTTGGGCAGCCACAGAACACCCCACCAAACTCCATGTGACTCACAGGCACACAAAGGAAGACAGCAGCAGATCCAGAAGCCCCAACAGAGGGTAAGTTCAGGCACACAGCCTGCATCCCATCTGACACTAATATCCACTCTAAGAACTCCTCCTAGTCCAGTTCCTCAGATTGCCAAAATCTGCATTGCCCAACCAGCCCCACACTGCACAGTCCAGTTGTGCCACTGGTCATGCGACAGTCTCAGCAGGGAGGTCACATGTGAACCACTGACAAGCCAAAGGCTGTCCATCCAGAGAGGCAGGCAGGGAGGTAAGCATCCTGCTTTCTCCTGGGAGGAGACAGAGGAAGGTGAAGAAGAGAAAGAGACCAAGGAGATTAATCTTTTAAATCACAATGTTAGGGAAATTTCTTATGAGAGCTATGGAAGCAATTGCTTTTACCTGCCATCTTTTCTGTAGACAAGGTTTTATTTTTTAACCTCACAAAATTAAGTAGTCATGGTCTGGGCAAGGAGCAGCCTTGCAGACTGTGAGGCCTTAACTTAGTTCCCCGAGAACTCACCATTGAAGAATTCAGTCACCTTAACCACAGCCTTTCTCTAATTCTAGCCATGGTAAGTGAAAAGTCTCCTCCCATTTTTCTTTTTTTTCTTTTTAATAGTTTCAGTGCAACATCTAACATGCTCAACTTCTAAGACTACTACATACTGCAATGATTATCAGACCCAAGCTGTAAGACAAGTTTCTGTTCTAGTGCTGCCTGTAAGAAACTGATTCTTCCAACAGCCGTGCCATTTCTGCAGAACAACCCCTTCCTTCTGCATGGCTGCCACAAGGTTCAAATCCTGTTTGAGCTATAAATGTTCACTAAGAGTCACTTCTCTGAAGGAAGACAGTATGGGCTGGGGACTGCTGCAGAACTGTAGTAAGGAGAAATGCAGGTGAAACTGAGGCAAATTTTTTTCAGTAACCTCTATAAAGATTACAACAGAATTGAAGAAGCAAATTTCACTTACTCCTGTACAAAAAAAAAAAAAAAAAAAAGAAAATTACAATGTACCCTTGTAGAGATCAATAGAGAAATAAGGGGGAAGTGAAGCTGAAGGCTGCTTATTCACTTCCCCCCAATGAAAGAATGATGACTCAAGTACAGATGAGTGAGGCTGTACCCCACTTGCAGAGCTGAGTGAATGCAAAACACAGCAGACACCTATCGATGGTAATCATAATTAAACTGAATTACTTAGCAGGTCTCTCCCAGACTAACATCCTGAGGCAGTCCAGAAACCACTATTTAACTCACTTTCTGAATGATTCCTTCCTAAATCAAGAAAGCTATTAAACTGTTCACTATGGACTCTCAGTTTAATTCTTCACAGTTAAAACAACTCGAGGCAAGAATACCCTCAGTGAGAGTCCCCTCATCAGTTTAAAGGACTCTCTGGACCCACATGGGCACGGGCTACTACGTTACAGGACCTTCCTTTAAACCACCCTGACACAACTACACCATCCTGTGAAGCGGCCTGATCTTTCCAGGAACTAGCAATGTGATCTTGGTACCTCTCAAAACAAGAGCTGGAGATGATGAGCTGCCTGCTTTTTTGTCTTGCAATAAACCACCAAATCCAACAAGCAGCTACTTGAGTCCAGAAGCAGCACAAACCAGAGCACGTTCTCAAAAATCCACAGGACTTGATTAGATATATACCAGACAGTCGAGACAAAAAAATGAGATCATATTCTTAGATCTTATTTCAAGCCTGTAACTGCAGTTATGGTTGTTTCAGTATTTCTTATCCCATGTGAGAAAACATTCAAATACAGAACTTCAAGCAGCAGGATACTTGGGATTCTTGGTTTCTGGACTTCAGATACGCTCTCCTGTCCAGGAACAGGTAAGGTTTTGAAAACATTTGTTATAACCTGAACAACTATCTAAAATGCATCCTTGAAATTACCAGTCTCTCACATTCATACAGTTTTATCTCAGAGTGATTCTGGAATATCTGTTAGCCTCATCATAACTCTCCTTCCCTCAGCCCTCCTTCTACTGAGCATGAAAAACCACATCAGTTGTACTGCCTTTCTGGCTGTTAATCTTCAGCTTGAAAAAATACTAAACTGCCATTCTCTAGAGTACAGACTGACACACACTTTCCTGCAAGACACTTTAACAAGTAGCATTTCAGCTTTGGATTTCAATCTCAACAGCTACATTGATGGATCCTCTTTGAAGCAAAGAATATTTTCCTCATAAGTTGTCATCAACTCAGACTTTCCACTTACCAGCTCATCCAAGTTAATACCGAAGACTTGAACTGAATTTCTCCGTTTCAGTTATGTAAGAGCTTGTTTCGCATTTCTCCCAGAACAGCACTACCTCCCTCAATGCTTTATATGATAAAGATTTTCTCCAGGTTTTGTCCTATTACTGATGTCTAAACTTCTAAAATTCCAGCTTTCAGCTCAGCTTTAGTCTTCACCTGAATTCTCTCCCAAAGAATGACCAGTATTCCTTTGCACCTAGTGACTACCCACTTAACAAATCCTGTTTACCCTGTAAATAAATCCACAGGCTTCCTATTTTAAGATCGAGGACAAAAGTGCCTTTATTAAAATCTTCCTTGGCCTTGCTCCATATTCTGATCTGCTTTACCACTGGTCACAAAGTTCCTGGTTTCCAAAGCTTCCGTATTTCTTTCAGAAACATCACAATCCCCTCCGGAGCTCCTCCCCACACCCCAGATTTCTCTGCTTGGCAAAGGATAGCCCACAATGGCCACGTCCATTTCAAAAATTGTCATGGGATTGGACCCTCCTCACTCACAACTACTCAGTGCACAGAGCAAGAGAAACCACTGCAGCTCTATGCATCTACTATTAAAAGATGGGGGAATGTCATTTTCACGAAAACAAAACTTGAAACCAGAAGATTTTCCTATTTAAGGGGCCATGAAGAACCTTTGGGAAGCTGCCAGCACACTGCAGCAGCCCCCTGCTCTGGCTGTTTGCTGCCAGCATCCAGGGGCTAACATGAGACTTCATCAAGCTTTGGTGCAGGCAGCCAGCTCTTCCCACACCAGCTTAGGCATCCTCCATGGTTTGGGTAGAAAGCAGCATTATTAGGAGTTGAAATGCATGTTTGTTTTGCCACATATCCTAATTATCTAGGGCTGGCAGGAAAACACAACTCCACTAAGCAAACAGAAAGCAGTATGAATTGGAAAAAAAAAAAAGATTAAAAACCCAACAGGAAAGGCACAATCTGAAGAGGAAAAAAAAAATCTATGGGAAAGTGAGGGGGAGGGGAGTATAGTGGGCAGGAAAGAGAAATAAAAAGTTTAGCTTTCAGAGCAGGACTGCCTCTGCTGCACAGAAGGAATCAGACTTTGTACATCTGATGTACACCTCCACAAAATGTTTTAAGAAGTGACACTTACTTTGTAGATAGAGATCAAAATAAACTGTGGGGAGGTCAATTTCTTTCAAAATCACCAAGAAATTTTAAAGCCAGCTACCTGTTGAAGTTCTAGCAGTACGCAGAAAGCTCAGCTGAACAGCCTAAGAAGTGGCTCAAGGACATTAAAATAAAATGCTTCCAAAACTATCAGCACTGGATTTGCCACATGCCAGCTACTCTCAGGCAGGTAAGTTGCTGCATTGCTCTCCCCAATCACAAGCTCATATTTAAATGAAACCTGAACAGAATAACCTCTATGACCAGGGCCATATATGTGAAAATTTATTTTCCCCTCAGATTCATTAGGAAGAGGGCAGTCATTTTGGCTGCAATGACTTTTTCCAGACAATTGAGTCTCAAAGTTATTTATTCCCCACCATTCCCCTCAAGGCCCTCTCATCACAGCAATTGTCTATGTCAGAGGAAGGTTGGACTCAGCTCCCATGAAAGCTAAGCAAAACCACACCCAAAATAGCTATATAGGTCACTACAGAGCAAAGCGAGCCCTACATCACGCCAGCAAGGGCTGCTGGTTAGTTCCCATATGCCAATAAGCTTTCAAAGTCATGTGTTACAATGTTCAACTAAAGCAGTAGCTTATTGGATAATTAGCACTCAGTTATCAAATTCCAACTTTTGAAAGAAAATGCTTAAATTGTATCCCTCCTGTCATTTTTTTCGTTTTATTTTTTAAGGAGAACGCATTTAGTATAAGGGCAGCAAAACAACCAAAGTGTTTAGAAACCACTACTGAGCAGCACTCAGAGAAGAACCCAAGTGGCAGCACAAAGATCCTTTTGGCTTGGCTTCTTCTAGGTGCATGTTGACATCTCAGAAAAGTCACAATGTTGGAAGCTAAGAGCTAATCAGCTTTTATATACTTAAGAATACCCTTAAGAGCTTTGTTGTCATTTTTGGGCTCTTGGAATGTGTCCTTTAGGTCATAACCTCCTTTTTATTTTTTGCATCGTGACTCCCAACCACATTTTCCACGAAAGATTTTTAGTGCACAACTACAGCGTGGGATTTCCATGACCACTGATCTTGGGTAAGATGCGAATCACTGAAAGTTAGTCAGATTGTGCAGATGGAAAGAAGTCAGGAGGAAAACTTCCATCAGATTTCAGTATCTTGTCAGAACCCTAATAAAAACATGGGGTGTTTCTGCATATTGTACCTCACTCCTTCCTCCGAAAGAGTTTTAAAAAATAAATCATAGTTGGAGCTTTCCTTTGCCTTTTTAACACGGCAACAAAATAAAATGTATTTGAGACTTTCTTCCATTAAAATCCAGTAGTTTGTATTTGTGCAAACAAGCTATTCATGGAAATATAAATGAGAAGTGATGGAGTAAATGTCCGTCTTAATGATGAAGCTAAATTGATAGATAAATGGTGAAGCTAAATTAATACAATAACTTTTCTGTTGGAAAAGTGAAGCCTAAAGCCTCACCTACACACAAAAGACTCATTTGTCAGAAAGACAGTTTAATTATTTACTAAAATTTGCAGTTTTCTCTTGAATACAAGGAACATTAAAGTAACATAAAAGTATCACCCATGTTACTTATGGGCATCAGTTAACCAGCTCATAAATCTGCACAGTTAGTGATTTGTTCACAGTGGACAAATATGTAAGGGTTTGGAAGTCAGGATTTAAGGGAACTGGGGGAAGGAAGACCTTCAGACACACACACCACTTGTCACACAGTTGGCTGTCCCCTTGCCAGCCACACAAATTTATTTGAAAAATGCCAGATTCACAGGACCAAATACTGACCAGCACCTTCTAAAGGCTTTCCATCTGAAAATTAACATAAAAATGCGTGGGAAATAAGGGACAGAGGTGAGGCACAGGATTCAAGGAGACACCTGCATTTATTTCCACCCTCTTTCTTTCTGGTTACTTTTTCCCACCTTAGCAACCTCTGCCTATCACCCCATACACTACAAACAAAACCAAACCCCAAAGAGCCAGCTTCTATGGGATGCCTTGGATATGGCAAAACTCAGCTTCACTACCACACTTCAGCAGCTCTGGGAAAACCTGAGAAGTCCTTATTCCTCAGGCCTTCCAGCTCTATAGAAAATCAAGTCCAAGTTGTCTTTGTTTAGGTTTTGTTGTATCCTCACACTGCAGGTTCTCCTGCCCACAGAGCTGCTGTCAGTGGGGCACAGACCTGGCACAGAGCAGGACAGGCCCCCTGAGCATGGCACTCACCCAGGCACGCCAAGCCCAGACTGAGCAGCACATCCCCTTCTTCTGTGCACTGCCCGCAGCTCTGCAATCAGCCTGATCCACCTTGGCTTGCAAACAACTCGTTTGTGCCTCAGAAAAGTCCTCATCTTATTTGAGAGTTAACGGGAAATGCTGAGAACGTTCATCAGAAGCTTTCCAGCTCAAAACAGCAAAAAACTCACGTGGAAAAAAGAATATGCCCAGGTTAACTACCCCTCTGCACAGACAGGGAAACCTTTACAGTCCCCCTTTGACACAAATCTTCAGGTTTCTGCATTAACCAAAACCAAAAGGAATTGGTCACAGCTGAAATCTCCCATCACTGCACAGTTTTGATTGCAACAGAGAGTATTCCACTAAACCTCATTTTTACTGACATTGTTACAATGCTACATCCCTAGAAATTGTTATTTTCCTAAAAGGACTGTGTGATCCTTGCCTATGATCGAAACTTTCCTTCATTACTGAAGAGGCAATAAAATTAATTTGGGTTACAAATACAAGGGGTTTTCCCTGTTTAAATAACCTAACCAGGATTTACAAGCAATAACAGAAATGTCATCACATTGTTAAATATTTAGTAAGATATTTGATCAAATATGATTATCCAATTAGTATCAGTGAATCAGTAATTCAGTTACACTTGCAATCACAAGCATTTAATACTCTTCTAAAGCCTGTGCAATGGCTTTAATAATGATCTTTATACATTTCTTGCTGAAAAACAGCTCAAAAGAGACTGAAAATAAGCAGTTCAGGTTAACAGAAAGATATGACAAGGAGATGTGTGAATCTGTGGCATTCACCAATACTTTAGTAGGGGAAATCTTGTTTCGTAAAACTGTTTTGAACTTCAAATTATGCCAAAGACCAAAAATAATTTTTTTTTTTCCAAGTAGCTGTGGTTTTAACCTAGAGGAAAAATAGTACACTATCAAAAGGATCTCTGCAAAACCCTGAGCACATTTACAACACCGAACAAGAAGAAACAAGCAACACTCCCCACTTTTAGTAGCTGGAGATAGGGAAATATACAGAATGTAACTGTTCTGATCACCTGTACAAACCTCAGAAAGAAATGGTTAATTTTCCCCCAGACTGCATCTTATTTTAAAAGTGATTACTAGCGTTTTTGCTGCTGTTGTAAATGCAGACCTCTTCAAAGGAGCTCTCTCTAACTATCACCTCACCGTTAACTTTGTAAGCAACCCGGACGTCTAAAATGTGGTCTATGCTGAGCAATGAGATTTTTTCTTTCTTTTTATTTTTTTAATGAGGAAAAAAAAAGTGTTTGAAACTTTCACAGTGGAAACTAGAGAGCTTGGAAGTTCCTCTCTTAGCAGCGCCCAGCAATGGAGAGGAAAGTGCTCTGCATACGTGCCCCAAGCATCCAGCTACATTTAGCTTTCAGCCTTTTTATTATCATTGTCAATGAATGGGCCCCAGTCAAATTAAAGCTGCCATTTTAGGTTAAAGACTGGAGAGCCTCTGTTGTGCAACAGCGAGACAAAAACACTCCAAGCGACAGATGCAGCACTCTCATTGGAAAATGATGGATTTC
The DNA here is from genome assembly GCA_025920805.1 of Petroica traversi. Taxonomy (NCBI): domain Eukaryota; kingdom Metazoa; phylum Chordata; class Aves; order Passeriformes; family Petroicidae; genus Petroica; species Petroica traversi. The sequence continues at coordinate 19,114,453 of JAHLSL010000021.1, forward strand.
AACTTTTATATATTAAAAAAAATAATAATAATTACGGATCATGCTTTTTAATAGGAATTATATATTGATACTCACACATTACCGCAAACTAACGGGATTTATAATTGGGATAAATCAGCTACCCATGCTGCTAAGGTCATAGTCATTAAGATTTTTTTGCCGTCGTTAGAATGGATGATCTGTGAGGAAATGAACAGAAACATTTTTTGTTCAACTTGCTTGTTTGTACCTCCGCTAGTCCCGTATAACACGAGAAAAGAAAAAAAGGCAAAGGGGAAAAAAAAAAAAAAAGGCCAACACGTTTTCCCGAAAGCCATCTTCCTGGATAAACACTGCCCGCGATCTGCTTTGATGAGAGTAAAAATCGAGACGAACATCGACACAGAAACAAACTTATCGCACCGAGGTTATTCTGATATTTCCCAAGCCAAACATCCGCGGAAGCCAAAGTGGCAGGGGAAATTTAAAAAAAAAAAAATTTAAAAATTTTAAAAAATTTAAAAAGCTTCTCGCAAATTAAAAAAATCGCCCTTTTCTGTAGTGGGGAGGCACGCTCGGCCCCTTCCCAAACGAAAACAAAGGCAGAAAGTGGGTAAGTGCGGGAGAGTTGCGCGGCGCCGCGCGGCCCCGCAGCGGACAGGGAGCTCCCGGGCATCCATCGCTACTTTCCTTTTGTCCATTGTCTGTTTAAAAAACAACTACTTTAAACCCGGGCGTGAGCGGGCTGTCGGGGGGAGCCGAGGAAACCGGCTCCATTTCCAGCCCGTGCCCCACGGCCACCCCCTTTCCCGGCTCCCCGACCCGCCCCCCCCGGACACCCACCCG
>JAHLSL010000021.1:19120277-19130859 GCA_025920805.1 Petroica traversi
CGCTCCCCCGGCACCGCACCGGCACCGGCTCTGCCTTGCCGTGTTTGTGAGCGATGCGCTCCAATTCCTGATACAAACCGAAACAAACTCGTTCCGTAAGTAAATTAGGCAAATCCCACCCAAAAGTGATTACCAGTAGCGCGCTTAGCGGTCCTCCCCACACTGCTCTGGAAACTAAATAAGCGTCTTAAAAGTATAAAGAGATTAAAGCGTAAACCCAGTGCAAAGATACTCGGCATTACAGGAATTTTCAGCGAGTCATTTGACGAGATAACTTTTTACCATCGTTGTTTGTGGCAGGTTGGAGAAGGAAAAATAAAGTCATGTGCTCCTGAGCAGGGACACCCTCCCCCTCCAGCTCCTGCCGCTCCTTTTAGGGGGCTGTTTGCTGCACCCACACCGGGATCTTTTCCGTGGGAAAGAGAGAAGGCGTCCTGTCCTCATAGGATCTCGCACAGCTTTTCCTTACGTTCTTTTAACACACAGTGAGTAAGCTGAGTGCCAGATCCAGACAACGTGAATGTCAAAAGCTTCTCTTGCTTCTTGGGTTGTTGGCTCCCTCAGTCCAGGTGTCCATGTTGATTCCGCAGCCATGAGGGCCACTACAGCTGCAAAAAAATTCAGAATACTTCAGAGGAAGCATGGCACTCTTCCACATTGTGTTATTCATGTCTGGCCTTCTCTCTCTCTTGGGTTTAGGGGAAACCACCTTTTGGGAGAAGGGAAGGTTTGTGGTTTGAGAGGCATCACCATCTCCCATGCAGCTGGGCCCGTGCAATCACCCAGAAAGGGGCCAGCTGCTGGGGTGGTGTTGCTGTCCCAGGTTTTCAGCTGAAAAACATGGAGAAAAGCTGATAGCACGTCAGGGTGCAGTAGAATACACTCCCTGTTCTTCACCAAGGTCTTCCATGAAGTTAAAAATAGCAAGTGGAAATAGTATTTAAAAACAAAACACTTTGAAGCAGCACATACCCCAAGTACAGCTTCATTAAATTCACCCAGTTTACCATCGTTCTATTTTTAATCTGCATTTCTTTACTTTTTGAAAAAAAAAAACAAAAAAAAACACAAACCTACACAGAGGTATTCTCCCAAGTTGCTAAATGTAATCAGTTTCAGTTTTCTCAGACCAGAGAGAAAACAGCCTAGAAACACTTACCCCAAGTCTGTTTTTCTAGGTGTATCACTTAAGTGCGCCTCTAATTAGACAGCCAAGCACCCTGGCGTAGTGTAAACCTGCCTGGAACTCCCCTTGCTTTCAAAGATTTAAGTTCTCCAAGATTTAGGGGTGCGAGAAACTCATTCTGAGACCAACTGCCAGCAGCCCCAGTGCTCCCTCTAGAACTTGTTTCAGTTTCTTGTTGAGCAGAAATCAGATCGCAAAGCTGCCGAGCATGAAAAGTGTTTAAAGCCTATTGTGGTGACAGGATGAGACGACCACACAAATGCTCTTCTTCTTTAAAAAAATGAAGTATATTAGCATGGCAGAAGCAGTGGGGGGGAGTACGGATAGGTACTTGGTTAAATGTTTGTCCCACAGGAAAAAAAATTGTCCATTGTCCTGGTCTCTACTGCATGTGTCTTGTAGAAGGCACAGAACCAGCTCCCCAGGTCTCATAAAATCATCCTCAGGCCTATGGAATCAGCTGCCTCACTACTCGGGTCATAAAAATGTGCAGGGAGTCTCCCAACGCTTTCCAGCATTAGAAGGAACAGAATCTGCAAACAGCACTTTCACAGAAGGGGGAGAATTGCAGCCACTCTCTAACTCCTCAACAACAGGAAATGGAGAGTAAGGAAAAGTGCTGCAGTGGTTTCACCACTCCAGGGTGGGACACCGTCAAGGTGTGGCACAAGTTCACACACATGCACTCCCAGGGGTAGCACCAGATGTGGACAAAATACATCATTGTGTAGCTGCTACAGAGGGAAGATTTTTGGAACCTTAACTTGTGCTTCAGCCAGCCCGCAAAGAGAAAGCTGTAACTCCATGAGTTACCAACAAGGCAGCTTCACAGGAGAGTGAGGAAATAGCAACATGGCATCTTCATGATTAACCTTATTGGTAACAGCTTATTAAAATACCCAAGAGATGACAGGGATGAAAATTCACTTGTAGCCAGCCACCCAACCCTTTGTGTGCTGTTGGGGAGAAGTAATCCATCTGATGTAGGCAGCCATTTGGCTCACAGATTAGAAAGAATTTGCATTAATGGCTGAGAATTTCAACAGCAGTTGCAGAACAAGGGAATGTGTACCAACAAAACCCCAGAGAATTGCCACACTTTACCTAACCAGGTAAACTCTCAAGGTGGGGAGAGTTTGTACCAAGCTGAGCAAGTCACTGTGTTTGTGTGACAGGCATAGCTGCACAGAGATAAGTTAATGTACTCTGTAAGAAGTACAGCACCGAGATTACTGGGTGGCATTTAAACCTGTTTTTTAAAATATCAGAATTACAAAATGCAAATGATTTAGCATCACATGAAAATACAAAGGCAGGTTACTTATTCAGCAGACTTTGAAGAACCAGCATCTGTTTTAACAGCCAGGTACAGCGAAATGTGATCTTAAGATCTAGACATTGTCACTTCCGCAGGCGGCAGATGACACCTCACAAGTCGTGAGTCCCCAGACAAGCTGTGCACTGGGAGGCCTCCAGGCTACAAGGGCCAAGCAGCCTGTGCCTCATCCCTGACAGCCCAGTCCAGGCATTGAGCTTGTTTGAGAGCTGCTGAGAGCTCAGAGCAGCCCACCCCACTGGAGAACAGCTCTGTTAGGCACATCTGGTTCCTCACCTGCTCAGCACTGTGATGGTCCAAACCATGCATCAGTTCCGACAGAAAGTACTTGTGCTGCTGCCATGCCCTCCAGGTGGCTTCTTCTGAAAAGCTTTTTTGCTTCAGTGAAGGAAATTGCAGCTCCCGAGGAAATTCTGTACAGATGTACCCAAAACTCAACAACTTCTGCTCTCTCAGGCTTGCTTTTCGTTTTATTCATGCAAGGGGAGATGTGAAACCATACAGTGAGCCCAAGCTTGTGCTTGGAGTAGCTGCCTTCCGAGCACTTCAGGCTCAGTACTCAGGATGTGATTTCAGAGCCTCAGACCAGCAAAGGCATCTTGTTTTGTCCCATGGTTGCTGGGAAGTGGCTCCAAAATCACACGTCCCTGACACATACTCACATTTTATTAATCTCTGAACACTATTTCAGTCAAATGAAGTGAAGAAGTCAAATGGTTTCTTTTTCTTTCACAAGTGAAAGTTTTACTCAGAGTTTCTCAAAATTTACCCAGCAGTGGAAGCACACGAGACTGAGTGTGTGTAGTGGCCAACAGGGCACAGATGATAACAATACGCCATAAGCTGAAGGGAAAAAAATATTCTTTTTTCAGAAGAAATTGTTCACCAGCCCCCAGCATGCTGAAATACCAAGAGCACGTGGATTTTGCTAAGTACCAGGAAGCAGCAGACTCGTATCAGAAAGAACAACTTTAATGACTTCAGCTGAAGAGCAAAAAGTGCTGGAAATATAAGTGCTACAAGGAGCCACCCTGTGGCACCAGCTAGCTAAGGGAACAGAGGGCAAGCCAGGGTAGACACTTGTGTGGGTTGGTCCTTTTTTTTTTTTGAAACTCAAGCCAGCCAGAGTGACAAAAGCTGGAACTGGCCCAAACAGCCACTTCTGTGGTAGAGAACTCCTTAACTGAGGAACTGAACCAGAAAAGCAGAGGGGCAGCAAGCTCCAGCAGCTCTTGTCCTCATGCCACTCACCTGCCAGCCCTCTCAGGGGCCGAGCTCTCTGAGGGACATCAGCATTCCCTGTTGCCTTGTTTGGGAATCCTGCAACAAGAGGACACCCAAAACTTATTCTTTTATGTGGAAGTGTTCTGATACAGAAATATCTCTCACAGAACAACATACAGCTCTCTCAAGGTTCACTTAAGGACGTAACTGAAGACCTTTAGGGGGGAATAGGTGAAAATTATGTCTGACACAGCAGGCTGTGACCATGTGGGTGGCATGGGTGCACACACAGTTGTGACAGCTGTCCCCAACCTGCCTGCACTGTCCCACTCAGTCTCTCCAAAATGCTGCCGGGGTACTGCCACTTACCTGTGATGATGTGGACAGCTGGAAGGCAGCACCCACCCAAGTGCCAGCGGCACAGAGGTGACAAACAACTCGCTGTCCCTCCCAAATAGACTCACCATTTAGTGTGCTGGCATATGAGGCAGGATCACTTTGCTTTCCATCTAAATTCTGATTTAACAGACCAGTACCTGACTGCTCACCTCAGGCTCCTGGGCTCCACTACTACTGGAGACAAGACCAGGCCACCTCTTTAATCAGGATCAGCAGTGAGTTCTTATAAAAATGGAGCAATGCTGCAGAACTGACCTACTCCATATCCTCCCTGCTCGTGAGGACGTTTGCCCCTGGACTGTGACATGAAGTGACAGCTTCACGGTCGGTTTTGTTTTCACCGTGCAGGAGCAGCATTAAGGACTCCCATTTCCATCTTTGACGGCTCAGCAGAACTTGCCTCTTTCTTATACGGAGAGACACAGCTATCACAGCACTGGCAATTTCTGACCTTTGTCCCTGATAAATGGAAGGCATCATATCTAAGAATGAAGTCACACCCCCACCGAAAGTCTCAGCTGACATAAAAATACGGCCACTCATCTGCTCAGCAGCCCGGACTGCCACCAACATCACTTCCTTCTGAAACACAAAGTTCAGTGCACGGGCTCCACCCTGACTCAGAGCCGCCTGTAAAATTGGGTCTGACTCGCAGAGAGGTCACGTCTCCTCGCTGTGAACAGGACTTTCCACAGCAGCAGGATTTCACTGGAACTTCCCAGGGCACAGGCAGGGAGGGAGGAAGGGCGGGAGCGAGGGAGGAAACGCTGCCGCGGTCTCAGACTTCACCTGCCGAGGAGGCAAAGCACTGACTTTCACATTTCCATTCGGCCACCCTGCCAGGCAGATTTTTCAGAGCAGGTCCTAAATAACTTGTTGTGGACTGGGGAGCAAGAGTGATTTCTCACAATTATTTCCTGGGTTTGCCCATGCAAGGAGCACCTAGGTGCGACATTCTGAGATACGGTCAGATATTACTACAGATGTCATTGCTTGTTGTGAAATGGGAAGCAATGTCAAACCCATGGCCAACACACATTTATAATGTCCTTGAAAAATACTTACAAACTATCCTTGAAAAATATTTATAAACTATTTTTCCTACTTACATTCACTGAGAAAAAGATGCATTTAAAATGGATCAGTTTTATAACTTTTTTTCTAAAACAATGTATTTGTTTTTCTAAATGCTTCATTAAATTGCAAGTCTACAACAATTTTTAAAAATCCATTTACTTATATAGTTAAGTTAAATGTGGTTTCTCTCTGATTCTTCTCTTCTGAAAGAGGATCAACTAATAGGATGATACCGTTTTCTCATTAAACTCAGGTCCACTCCCCTCCCCACTTGGTAAACTTGTAGGAAGGGGGCTGAGAGGGATCTGAAGAGACCATCTGGTCCCCCCAGGCCACACAAAGATAGGATAAAGTAGCCCCAGACAATCCCCAACAGATGTTTGTCTAACCTGTTCTTAGAAACCCTCCGTGAAGCAGAGACCCGAACTTCCTAAGTAGCTTGTTCTGGTATTTCACCAGTATTCAAAAACAATTGATCAGACCTCTTCTGACCTTTTAACATTGGAAAATTTATCTGAGTCCCTCTAAAAATTATTTTTAAGGCTCAATATCCTTCTTTCACCACTTCCTTCTCTATTCTACAACTCTTATTTGCTTTCTCTCCCTATTCTGTACTTTATTTTTCAGCACAGACCATGAAACCAAGGACAACGTGGCAGTTGGGGCTTTCTGGCACTCAGTGGAGTCATCTTTACATTGTTCTTGATGACTTATGCCACCTATTGATAAATCCTAAGAGAGCATTTCACAGAGACACTGCATTGACCACTGCTATTTTTTAAGTGATGCTCAACAAACTCCGTATAACCATCTACCCTGACTTCTCCATGAAACTGATGTTTTATTTTTTCTTTTGCCTATATGAAGTTTGTTTTGATTTCTGTACTGATCATCTACAATGGTTACTGTCCTCCCAGCTTGATGCAATTGAGACATTTCGTAAATGTACTCTGCATTACACCAGTCCAGATTATTCTTTGTCTTTTTGTACACTGGCTTTATAGTGGTACTATCCTGGTGCCTTACAACAGAGTAATTTGTGACACTTCTTCTGTCTCTTTTCTTCACTGTCTTGTCCTTTCTCTCTCCAGAATGGTGTGCATGGAAAATTTGGTTTCATAAGGATATAGGGATATAAATAAAATCACTGTACATTTATATAGAGAAAAAAGTGTAATAAATTGTTCCTTCTGAGAGGATCAGTCTCATACATGGTGAAGCTGAGAAAACAGTCTCCTGCATAGTTTAAAGCTTATGGAAAAGTTTTGCTGTTACAGAGTAACAAAGGTGCCAGCTGTGGTTTTAATTTCACTGACACAAAACACTTTAAGGGATGAAAATTTAAATATGAATCAATAGTTTGTTATAGAAACAGCACAGTATGGAGGAAAAGGAGAATGCACTCACACTTAATAATTATTAATTATTAAGGGCACAGGGGCATTTAAAAAGTGTGGGATATATTCAGCAAATGTGTAAGGACTAAAACTTACTTCTATGATCCTCACAGATTCTCATAGTCCAGCCAAACATGTATCCTTTGTGGAGCACTTCACTGCAAGGAAAGAAATAACTGACTGGCCAGGAGGAGTTTGATCACAGACCCAATGAATAGTTTGTGTTGGAAGAGACCTCCAAGAGCCATCTAGTCCAACCACCCTGCAATGTCCAGGGTCATCTTCAACTCAGTCAGGCTGCTCAGAGCCCAATCCAACCTGACCCTGAGTGTTTCCAGGGATGGGGCATCGACCACTCTCTAAGCAACTCGTGCCAGTACTTCACCAGCTTCTCTGTAAAAAACCTTCTAATCATCCAAGTATTTAACAGAATACACTATTAATTGAACCTTAAAATGAAATGTACTCTGGCAATACCAACTCACAAGTAAAGAAATACCTCACTTCATGCTTAGACTTCATAGGAGACCTGTAAGATCTGATTCCATGAGGTGCTGCATACTCATCACTCATGCTGACATGCTTTGAAAGCAGAGGTGTTCTCTGATGTGCCAAACATGAAGAAATAAATCTGGAGCCACAAGTCAGTGTTAAAAGCACTACCACTGCAAAAAATTGTATCCCGCCATCCGGCACAGTTTCTGTTTCGAGTAAATATCTAAAATTTGGTTTATCCTTTAAGAGGAACACCTTGGCCCTGCAGCACTGAGGGAACTCCCCTGAAAGCTTGCCAGAATCTCACCTCTCCTGTGCACAAGTTTGTTTATAGTTTGGATATGACAAGCCACTTACACAATCGTTATTTTTGCTGGTATGCTCTGGGCAGATGAACAGAACCTGCCTGTTTCAGTTAAAGCAGGATGATCTCGTGTGTTCATCCAGGGTGGCCGAGAAGGGAGGGAACATGAGGCACATCTGTAATGCCACAGGTCACACTCCAAAGGCTGCCCACCTCGGCAGTGCTGCACAGAACAGCACAGCTCAGCAGCAATGGACCAATTGTTTTTTCTCTTAAAAAACACAAGCCAGGACACGCCGAATTTTTTGCACTGAACGCATAGATTGTATCACGGCTTCCAAGGCAGCAGGTTTTTACCTGGAGCTTGTCTATAACTTAACAGAGAAGCTGCAAAGTAGTTGCTAAAAGATAAAGATGCAGTGCTGGCACTAACATTCATCTTTGGTGTAGCAGGTTACTAACATGACTTTTGAGTCAGAACACTGCACGTGCTCTCAGGATTTTTTATTTAATAAGTAACATACCACACACCATGTCCAATGTGTTGAGAAATAAGAAACAATGACATGGTAGCTAAAAAAAATCCCAAATGTGATGGCAGTCATATTGATGCTAACTTCTTGGAAACCAAATTTCATGATGCATAAAAGCTGCTCACTTTCTTCAGAGGTAGGCTTAGCTTTTTCAGTTATATTTGCTGTTGTTCAACCACCAGAAGTTGACACAGTACATTATATACAACAAAACTCCCCAGAACATTAACAAATCAATGTAAGTGAAGGCACACACACTAATATCATAGTCAAGGGAGTACAACTCTCTTAGTTTTGTACCTTAGTCTGAATGGCAGGCAGTTCTCAAGGCCTGGATGAAAGGGAATTGCAGCAGGATGAAGGGAGGAGCAGGAAAAGGCCCACTTCCACCTGGAGTTGCTTTTTATAAGCCTCCCTGCCACTAAACAGGCAATCCCAGTGCTTACGAGGATTGCCCCACGGGAACCTTGCTGACAAAGGCCCAAATACACAGTTTATTCTTGATCCTGAAAAAAAACCAAAAGGAGAGCCTTCAGAGAAATAAGGAGAGGGATCATCTGTTCAATATGCTGGAAAGACCTTTTTTTGTCACTATTCTCCACAGAGATTTAAGGCTAGCAAGACACAGATTCCCAAATAGAAGGAGCAACAGCAGTTATTGTAATAAAAGGATCAGTGTACCCTGGCCTTGGATTTTTTCAAGCAGAAAATATTATTAGAAGTCCTCCAGCGCCAAAGACAGCAGCACATTGAGCACTCTGCTGTCCTGGGTCTTTCGTGCATGTTTGTACAAAGGCACAACAGTATTGCAAGGGTTATCATCAAAGCCAGTAAGTCCTTCAACCCTCCTACCAATCCCTAGAAACAATCTTCTGAAACACAGAGATACCACCATGCACAACTGAAAAAAAATTACAAGCAAAACGTGTTTTTTAAGCCCTCTCTGTTCATTCCCCTGGTCTAAATGCCATAAAATCCCAGCAGCTTAAACTGCTCTGAGAATTTTAAACCTACCATTCACCACAAATCGTGAGTTTTACTAGACATTTTTCACCTCCTTTAAAAATGAAAACCCAGATCCAGCTTTCAGCAGAAGTGAGACTATTTCTTCACCATGATTAGATATAAGCAAGGGAAAACAAACCAGGCAGTGCTGGGGCCCAACGCCGTCAGCATTTGTTCCGTACTCAGTGCTTTGCTGGGCACTCCTCAGCTCCAGCACACATGGTAGTTTTTGCAAGATCATGGCCTTGTTTTAGTATAACACAATCAAGATAATTTTTACAAGGTCAGAAAGTTGGAATAAGAGGAAACAAAATCCAGGCCAGTTGTGTCTGGAATCAATTAGGCTTATGTGCTTTTCAGATGCTGCTTGTCTTTCTATTAAATAGTATTTCAACGTATACTTTCTATTAGCATGTACCTAAAAGCATGCATTGCATACAATGTGTTTCTCCATTTATTTAAACCCACCTAAACTAGGGATGTCAGGAGGTCACAAAAGTAGAGGTGTTCATCTATGAGCACAGAAATGGTTTCTCTTGGCATTTACAGTTTAGTTCTCTGCCTCCTCAATGAGAAACTGTTCAGAAGGGCCAAATGTCCAGGCATGTCTCTGGTGTTCCTGTCCAAAAAGCAAATAAAAACTGAACCGTTCAATCAGGTAAATACCAGCTATGCCCACTGTCAACTTTGAAGCATTTTGTTGAGTTGTAAGAGTTAAAGGAAAAAAACCACCAACAACATTTTTTGCCTTTGCACAATAAAACTTTGCTGTCTAAGCATCACATTTAGTACTGAATCATCCACAGAAGACTTTAGTTAAGGAAAAGTTGACTTTATAAGGAATTTCCATTTTCTCTCCATGCGACCAGTCTAACTTACACTAAAACGAAACCCAGTGTCTGTACAGAAGGAATAACACACAATCGAGAGAGATTGGTGCTGCATTTGCAAGTAAAACAAGTGACAGGAAAAATATTGATTTGTTGCTCATGTTGTAAAAAAAATTTTCAGACATAAAAATTCCATTGTCTAACCACTTAAAGATCAAAAAATTCATTGCTTCTTTTCTCACCTTCATTTTGCCAAGTACGAGAATAAAGTGAAATGTTTTTCCTCTACTTCAGTAACTTTGTAACATAAAAGTTGCAATTATTTTGGATAGCACTATAAATAATAATATGCAGTGAAAGAAGTTAAACCCGTCAGTTTCCCTATTATTTTACTAAGCAGAACAGCTACGTGCTGTGTTTACAGCTCTTGGCCAGCCCCAGAGCCGGCTCGGTACCACAACACACGGGTCAGCAGCGCTGCAGCTGCAGCTCGGTCAGAGGAGGAACTCGGGGACGGGCTCCAGGCAGATTCTGCAGGGTCAGGGAGGGGCGACAGGCCGGGCTGCCCTTGGAGTGACACAAAAACCCATTCCGTGGTGGCAGGGAATGATTTTCCTCATGTGGTCACCCCTCCCACGCTTCCGTGCAGTCCCACAATGGTGCGGCTCCCCACGCGGGCAGCGAGCGGGGGACGCGGCCGCCTGCAAGGGCGGAGGTCGAGCGGGCAAACGCGTCCCGGAGGGAAGCCCGGCTGGGCTGGAGAAGCGGCCTGGCTTCCGCACGGCCATTGTTCTTC
>JAHLSL010000022.1:13232-28929 GCA_025920805.1 Petroica traversi
CTTTGCCAGACTCTGCTCTCCCTTCCCAAATTAGAGGTGGGACAGGACAGGACTCAGCAGCAAGAGCAAAAGGAGTCTGATTCTCTGAGTTGCAGAGAGCTTAAAGCCCATCCAGTGCCACCCCTGCCATGGGCAGACACCTCCCACCACCTCAGGCTGCTCCCAGCCCCAGTGGCCAGCCTGGCCTTGGGCAGTGCCAGGGAGCAGGGGCAGCCAGAGCTGCTGAGGCCACGGGGCTGTGTCCCCTCCCCAGTGACCCCAGCCCAGCAGGACTCACCCAGTCGGGGCGCTCCCCGGGGTCCCCGTGCTGCGGCCCCGTGCCCGGCCCCGGGGGAGCGTAGTCCTTCACAGGGGTGCTGAACTCCACAGGGCCTGTCCCTGGCAGTGGCAGCTTCAGCAAGGGGTAGCTGTGGGGACACAACAGGCAGCTCTCAGTTGGGAGGGTAATGGGCTGCTTTGGACAGCAGAGGTAAAACGGTGACCGGGCCCACTCGAGCAAAGCCGAGCTGTGCAGGACAGCACACCCAGAGAGAGGGCTCTGGCTCCCATGGGATCCAAATCTTCCTCCCTTGGAAAGGGAGAACTGAAAGTCCTGGGACAGAAAGAAGGGAAGACCTTGCAGGGCCTCTCCTGAGCTCCTCCATCCAAGCTAGCTGTGGTACCACTCAGGTAACTGCACATCTGCACAAACCCCAGACACTCCGTGTATTGAGTGGCTGCTCCCCTGCCCCAAATCCTTTATAAGCCTCTGCTTTTCCTCATGTAGACTGAAACTATTTCCAAAATTTGTCATTAACTTCACAGGCCCTCAAAGCACTTTAAAGAGCACCAAAACCATGAAATCTTGATCCTCTTGCTGCTTTGCCACCACAACCTCTGGTGACCGTAGCTGCTGTCCCACAACAGAGACTTTGAACTATTCAGAAGCTGAGAAACTGAGGTTCCAGAGAGTTTAGAATGGGATTTTTAACTCCAAATGTTCTCAATAGTGGTTAAAAGCAAGTCAGAACTGAGCTGGTGGGAAAAGCAAGACTGCTGATACAGAGAGATCCATTGAAAATCTGCAATTGTCAGCACCAAACTGGAGAACAGAACTTTAGTCTTTTTGTGGCCTTACAATTCCTGATGTATTTTCCTGTTAGTAGATGAATTCTGTGGCAATACTGACACAATAAATATAAAGGCCCTGGAATTGTTCTCTTACAAGGTTCTGCCCACTTCATTAGGGATTAGCTTGGGTCATCAAAGGCCATGGAGGAACAAGCAGCATCTAAACACAAGGCTACAGAGGGAACAACAAACAGCTGAAAAAGAACTATGGAATCAGAAACCAAGCTTGCCAGATTTGCTTTTTATTGGTCTGACAGAAAACAACTAATTATTAGCATTTCCTTGTGCAAGGGCAGGGGAGAGAAAAAAGAATAATAAAATCAAGGATAAGTGATAAACAAACAAAGCAGAACAGGTTCCACAGAAGATTGAGGAGGAATTATTTCTTCCCTAAATTATTTCAGAGTTGGTGACTGTGTCCAGAAATCCAAGGAAGACACTGGAGATTCCCAGAAGGTGCTTTGCAGAGGGGTATTCCCTGTGAGTCACCTATGAGCTGGGAGCAGTTTTTTGTAGAATCTGAATAATTTAGAATCAGAGACTGTTCAGATTTAGTCTGATTTTGGAGTGTTTTCCCTCTCCTGGCAGTGCTGCTGCTGTCCCAGTGCTTTCCAAGCAGATCTGTCACTGGCAGCAGGATCCCCCAGGACAGCAGCCTCCTCTCCAAGGGCAGGAGGGCTCAGCTCCCCCAGGGCCAGTGAAGGGCAGTGACTCAGGTGGGATGAGCAGCTCAGCTGTGAGACCAGAGCAGGGTGGGATTCTCTCTGAAGCCACTCCTGGTTCACAGCTCAGCATCGAGGGAAAAGGGGCTCCTTGTGTGAGCTTGGCCATCCTGGTTTGGGCCCCACCAGGTGTCAGAAACACAGAATGCTGGAGTGGCTGGGGATGGAAGGGACCTTGAGGATCATCCATCCCACCCCTGCCATGGCAGGGACACCGTCACTGTCCCAGCTGCTCCAAACCCTGTCCAGCCTGGCCTGGGGCACTGCCAGGGATCCAGGGGCAGCCCCAGCTGCTCTGGGTGTCCTGTCTTGTGACAGGAGCAATGACATGTGCATGGGTGCCCAGAGAAAGAACTGCCCCACCTGAGCTCCAGGGACAGCATTTCCATCACTTGGGACTGACTGTCCTCACATTTCTCTTTGTTAGGGATTTTTTTGAGCAGCAGGGAAAGAGATAAACAGGCAAATGGAAAGCACAGACAGAGGGGGGAAGAACAGCAAGACCTGAAATGGCCACAAAGCAAAACACAACAAGTTCCACTCAGCAGGAGGAAGAGCCTCTGTCCATGGAGGGGCAGAGCCCTGGAGCAGCTGCCCAGGGGAACCTGGATCTCCCTCTCTGGGACACCCAAACCCACCTGGAGAGTTCTGTGTCACTGCCCCAGTGACCCTGCCATGGCAGGGGGTTGGACTGGGTGATCTCCAGAGCTCCCTCCCAAGCCCACCCATCCTGTGATCCTGGGATCTAACAGAGAGGACAGGAAAGCTCAGGAAGTTGTTCTGGTTTTGGGAAATGCTCTTTTTAGATGCTCATGTAACCATGCACCCTGAAATGCCTCTGACACCCCAGAATAAAGGAAACACAGACCATGTCACCAGCTGGGTCTGGGGAACTGGAGCAGGAGCTGCATTTCAGTCACCAGCAAGAGGGAGGTGCAAGCAGGAGTGCTCATCCAAGTACCTGACATATTTTCAAGACAGCTCAGGGGGCCAAGATGGAGCAGGGCCAGGAGAGCTGCAGGCAAATCCCTCCCTGCACATTCCCCCTTCCCAAAGCCACAGAGAGCTCCAGCCCCTGGAGCAGCCCCAGCCACTGAGAGTGGAGGGAAGAGGGAGAAACAGGTCTCAGGTAACAGAAAGGAGCTGCTCCATGGAATTAAAACAGCTCCCAGCTCTGTTGGCTCACTGCAGGACAAGCTTTTGGCCTGCCTGCAGCCAATCCAGAGCAGCCTGGAATGCCAGTGCTGAGGAGAGAGGGAATCTGGTATCAGGGTCTTGCCAGAGGGTTGGCAAGGCCAATATCTGGCAGCAGCAACTCTTTTTTAGCCTTGGCAGGGGCATCAACAGTCCCTGTGTCTGAGTAAGTGATGGTGGCTTTGCCCTGCTTCCCCCTGACAGGGCCCCAAAATTCTGCACTGGAAAGAACATTCCCCTTTCCTGCTCCCAGGGTTATGAGAAATCCCAGAGCAGACTCTGGTCTCTGGGGACCTGCAGCAGGAAGAGTCTGACCCTAACTCAGGTCCTATGGTTGCCACACAAATAGTACAAACCTGTGCAGGAGTGATACACTCCTACAGAAATAATTATAAATAAATAAATAAATATACACACACCCTCCCCAGGGGCTCTGGTTCCAGCAGTTCTGCCATTCTGCAGGAGCAGAACCTGTGTTTCAGTTAAATAACAAACACCTGTTTAATTGCCCTAAACCTGCTGCAGAGTCACCTGATCATCTGCAATCCTTACCTGAACTAAGAACTGTTCTTCAGAGTGACACTGGGATTTCATATACACCCTGATGGCCACAGTTCCTCTCTGGGCTGCTGTCTGACAGGGCTGGTGACACCCTCATTCCAGGGGAAAATGCAGATCCCAAAACAGATCCATTCAAGTGGGATGAGGAAAACGGGTGTCAACTCAAAGGGATTTATAGTAAAACAAGAAAACTCTCCCTCTCATGTGGAGACTAACTTGGATTTTCAGGTTTTAATACTACAGAGTAAGAATGACTCACAGGAGGTTTTGCTTTGGGTATTAATTTATTATCAAACCCAGAGATGCTGTGTCTTGTCTGTCAGTGACTTTAAAAGCAGAGTAAAGACACCCAAAGCAACCAGACCAGACTCTGTGGTGACCTTTCTCCCTGCATGGTCACTGCCCTCACTGCCTGAGGCCAGGACCCCTGATGGATAAATTGTGGACCTTGTGCTTTATTTCAGCTTTTAAAAACTGCACCCAAAAATGGTGAGGTTTGCCTGATGTGAGGGGGAGGAAAACCACAATAACTGAGAGAATTTTCTGTGCAGCAGAATTCCACAAGCTGTGCTCGATTCCAGGTACAGGAGACAGGACTGATTCACCTCTCTCCCACTGAAGGAACTCGGGATACAAGATCCACTCCTGTTTGCTGGAACACCTTTATTAACCACGTTTCAGGCTGAGGAACATGGCACGGGTCAGTGGTGGCCCTGGAGTGCTGGAGAAGGGTTGGACTCCATGATCTGAAAGGCCTTTTCCAACCTGAATGATTCCATGATTCTGTGAGTTGCCAGTTCTGTTCTGGTCCCAGGGCAGCTGCACACAGTGCTGAGGGTCCCTGCCCAGCCCTGCTGCACAGAAATGTTGCCTAAATGAGCTTCTGCCTCCATGCTGGGCCTTGGTTTTTCCTTGCTGGTTTTGGGAGAGGGTGGCTGGGATGTGTCAGTGAACCCACCCAGGAAAGAGGAGCATTCTAAAGAACACAGGGAGTTCAGTTCCAGCAGCAAATCGGTGCCAGAGACCATTCCTGAGCCCTCAGCACATGGCACAACACATTAATCCCAGGAAGGAATCCCTTCACTCTCACACTCTGACATGCCGAGGTGTAGGGCCCCACTCTGCAATCGCTCTGACCTAATTAGCAAAGCCACTTCTCAAGCCACAATTAACACCTCGTTATCAGCAGTTAATGCAGAGCAGCTCAGAACAGGAGCTGAAACACCCCCAAAAAGGGCTTCCAAACAGGGACCAGGAACTTCAGCCTCAGCCCAGTGTTCTTGCCAAGATTCTCCTGCTCTCCAGGGTGTCACCATATTTTTGCCACCTGTCTCTCCCAGGGCCAGGATCTGCTTTGCTAACGAGCTTCTGGAACTCATTAAAGAAAACAGACTCCTCAGGCCTGATGGTGTCTTGGACGGATTTCTGCAGCCTGGAGGAAACCAGGCACTGCAGCATCCTCAAATATTGGCACTCAGGAATGCAGACACTTCCACAAACCCACAGACCACCTGGTCTGGAGCCTCAGCTGCCTGCTCTGAACAGTGACAGGGCAGGTCCAAGTCCTGACCCAGTGGGCTGAGGTTCCCAAGCACAAGGACAGCTGCTGGTGACCCTGATCAGATTTCCTCCTCTCTGGAAAATCCTGAATTTCAGAAGGGAATAAGCATGTTTTGACCCCTCCCAAAACACAACATTTTCACACTGCAGTAGCTGTCCTGCATTTACTGCCTGGGAGAGCTGGGATGAGGAGCCTGAGCCCATCCTGGGAAGCCATTCCCAAGCAGGAATGAGGTGACAGTGACACACGTGGCACTCTGGTTTGGCTTTGCTGGTGCAGCTTTCAGGTGAAGAAATGCCACTGGAAAACTGCACCTGGCAAAGCTGGAGCCAAAATACAGAGCTGCTACTTGCAATCACATCAAAGATAAAGAAAATGTAGGAATCACTGGGCTGGGCCTTGTAGAAGCCTCAGGACAAGAGACCTGAGAATAAAACTGTCCCTGGAAGTTACCAGGATTCATATGGAGCAGTGAAAAATCAGGAAGCAGCACCCCCACTGCTGCTCACAGCCACAAAGGGTTCCAGCCAGGAGAAGCCACTTCAGAGGCTTTTCAAGTGTGAAAATCCTCCCTTTGATAATGTTTTAACTGAGATGTGAAAGCAGCCCCTGTTACCATCACAGCTCAAAGGAAAATCTGTGTCTGTGGCAACTCATGTGGAGCTTTTCTACAAACAGGGGAGCAAATCATCAAACCGGGTTTATTTTGCCCAAAACACACAAGAGAATTAAACCCTGCAAGACAGATTCTGTGCATGCACATGGGTGCATGGTCTGGGCACAAAGGGCTGCTCAGCCCCACAGTGCCCTGCTGGAAATGAGTCTGAGCCCGTGTGACATTCCTGGGAATAAGATTTTATCCACCTGCAAACCAGGGATCCAAATGAGGGTCCATAAGGAAAGCAGGGAATTTACAATACCCCTACATGGGTGTGCCAAGCATGAAACAGAAGAGTGCAGGCTCCAGGGAGAACAGGACAGGCAGGTGTGCAGAGAAAGATCAGCTTTCCTTCTCCTTATTTTTAATTCATGGGTTTGGAGTCCACCACCAGGTGCTTGAGGGTCACTGTCATCTCATTTATTGCTTCACTTCACTTATTCAATTAGTCCTTACTTATTGAACCAGATGCAGACACTCCATCCCTGTTGTTCCTTTTGCCCCACAAAAGGAGATGACAAAACCTATAAAGTCTAAATTAAAAAAGAGCTTCTGGGTGGGCCCAGGGGAGAGAATGAGGCAGGAACCCCTCCCCAGCCCGTGTGACAGCAATGTGGGGAGCACTCACCAGCAGGCCAGGATGCAGAGAGCTGTGAAGAGGATGATGGGGATGGGGTAGGAGGCACAGAGCAGCCCGTGGTTGTAGAACGCCCGCGAAATCCTCTCGCGCAGCCTTTCAGTCAGGGTCATCCTCGGCCACCTCACCTCGAGGCCATCCCGGGGTACTGCAGGGGCTCGGGCAATTCCAGCATGGGCAGCCCTTCGGGGAAGGCACTGGCTCCAGCTGGAGGGAGGAAAACAGACCGAGAAAAGGGGAATAAACATTGGCAGCTCGTTTGAGAAGGATCTTCAGTGCTCAGGAAGAAATCACCCAGCGGGGTCCCTGCCATGGGAGCCCCCCAACCTCACCATCCACAAAAGGAGGAGGGGAGGGGGAGAGGCAGGATCCCAGGAGCCCAACTCTCCCTCTCCTCGGCACGCATGGAGGGCCAGGGAACATTCCTCAGGACTTCAGAGGTGGGAAAACAAGAGGCTCGCTCAAGACAAGCCTCCTTCACAGAAAGGCTGCACAATGGGCTCTAACACCAAGGTCCTGCTCTCCCCTCACATTCCCATGGGAAGAATAACGGGCTTTGTGCTGCCAGAGGACACGGAGGTCACGAGGAACACAACACTTCCTATGGGAAAATCACAGCCATGCACTAACCCGGGGAGGCCCTGCCTGCAAGGGGTTAATGCCAGCACTGCTGTCAAGAACAAGGCTCCGGAACAGCCTCCAGCTCCTAAAAGGATGGTCCTTCACTGAGGGGTACTTTCCATATTCAAAAGGTAGAAAATGATATTGCTGAGTCCACTCCTTCCTTTCCAGCTCTGTGGCTTAAACAGTGCTGAAAGTCTGACACAAGTTTTTGAAACAGATTTCAACCCCCAAAATGTGCAAACTTACTTCATTTTACCTGTTCTGCCTCACTTTGCCAGTTTTGCCCTACTTCTTTTTGCCTGTCTTTCTCCCTGTACAACATTCATTTACGTTTTTGTTTTTAAAAATTCAGGGGTTATCTGGAACAGACCCCACTTTATAAGTGGCATTTCACTCACGTATTAACATCGCTTGAAAAGCTGCAGTAGCAACAAATCTTCAATGTTGCTGAAGAACAAATCTTCAGAGAACACTTAATAATCTCTGTATGTCAGATAAAGTTATCTGCTCCCAAAACAGGGGCTGATATTCAAAATCAGTTTCCAAAACGGTTTTCAGGACATTTTTTAACTTTTCTGCCACAAGAGAAGAACCTCCTTCTCTTAAGAAGTTAAACTCTTGCTTTGGAAGTCATTCATTGAATGTGGTTTCTATCCTTTCTTCCTTCCCAAAATACTCCCAACAGCACCTGACAACAACTTGTTGCTGTGGATGATGAGACAGGATGGGATGTTCCACGTGCAGAGCCATGAAATACAGAAGTTTGGGATTTGAGACAAAAATAGAAAATACCCAAATTTAGAAAAAACATTCTTTCAGAGTTCACTCCTCTTGTTGCACCCAGCCAAGGGAATCTGCCTTGCACATGAAGAACAGAGATTCCAAACACAAGGAAACATTTCCCACTCCCTTCTTCTCTACCCCAGAGTTCTTGCCCAACCCTGTACAGTTGGGAATGATCCACCTCCACAGTCACAGAACCTCAGAGTGGTTTGAGTGGGAAGGAAACTAAAGGATCACTCAGTTCCAGCAAATGGGATTTGATGCACAAAAGGAAAATAACGTCCTGGGATCCTGATCCTGAATTCCCTGAAGGTGTGACACGATGCAGTGTAAAAGGGAATTATGTGTTAGCAATTGTTAAGAAAGGAATCAGGACATAAATCCATCCTCACACACACTAAGTGCTACACACAGCCCTGGGCACTCCTGCTCTTCCTCCCCATCCCACACAGGACAGGCAGGAGGACTGGAACAGCTACTGAGAAGCCTGAGGATGATCAAAGACAGAGAGAACTTCGGAAGCTTTTCCAGCTGGAGAAGATTTTATCAATAAGTGGACACCAGGCAGCCCTAGGAAGGCCTGAGGATGTGCATCTGAAAGGGCTGTCTCTTTTATCCCGGGATAACTCAGCACCAAACCAGGTCCAGAGCAGCAGCTCAAAATAAACACAGGGCTAAGCCGGGGAAATCTCCCCAGGACAGCGCTGCTGTCACGGTTACAGAGCCAGCAGATAAACCTCTGAGGAGCCCTGAGGCGCTGCTGAGCAAGGCAGGGATCCTCAGCTCCAGGAGCCCCCGGGACACGAGCCACCAGCCCAGCACGGGCTGGCTGCAGTGCCAGCAGCCTGGGCTCCTCCTGCACTCGCAGCCCCGCTCAGCAGCCAGGCAGGGAGCAGAGGCCAGCCCTGGCAAACGTCCTTATGCAATGCATCCCACGTGAGCCCTTTGCAATAATCTCCTCCTCTTTGTTTATCAATGCGGCCGCTCTACAAGTGGCTGGGGAATCACTTTCTCCTAAAAATACCGGAGACTGATGCAACAGCCCCGTGCAGTTACAGCTCAGAGCTTCCCCACAAACCCCGGCTGTGCTGATGCCTTTTCCTGGTGTTAGGAAAATACAGCCAGACACGGTTAAAGGGGTTGGGGTCTTTCCCTCAGTATTTTAACAGGGTCCTGTTTGGTGCATCCACTTCACCCAGGTGACGTGTGGTAAAATGTACACCCAATGTCAATTATACACACCAGTTACAGATTTTATATATTAGTATATCT
This sequence comes from Petroica traversi, assembly GCA_025920805.1. NCBI lineage: Eukaryota > Metazoa > Chordata > Aves > Passeriformes > Petroicidae > Petroica > Petroica traversi. The sequence goes on from JAHLSL010000022.1 coordinate 22,355, forward strand.
AACAAGGGGGCCTAATAATGGGGCTGGGTTGGGTTAACCCCGAGTTTCCAGAATCTGTCCTGCCAGGAGACCTTGGCTTCCTGAGCCAGCAGAATGTTTGGTGTCCCTGGCTCTGCAGCTCTGGGCTGTTCAGTCTCAGGGCCTGTAGAACACTTACAAAACACTAAGTACTAAACTAAGTAAAAGGTATATAAAGAAAAGACAAAAATCATTCTGGCATCAGTGCAATGCCACTGTTCCCCTCTCCTGGCTGTCCATCCCAGGGACTCCACCAATCCTCTACTCCACTGGAGCCTGTGTGAACAATTTGCCCAGCACAGATCTGCAACGCTCTTCTCTGTCTACTACAGGTAGTATTTCTACTCATGCCCTTTTCTAGTCCTCTACCAGACCAGGGTCAACATCTCAGCCCAAGCCTCTTGTTTGGAGTATAAAATAGGCAAAATGCTTTTGGGTCATCTACCTGGACTTGTGCAAAGTCTTGAGGCCCGACAGCACAAGGACCTGGAGCTGCTGGAGTGAGTCCAGAAGAGAGGGCTGGAGCTGCTCCAGGGCTGGAGCCAGGCTGGGAGAGCTGGGAATGTTCCCCTGGAGAGGAGAAGCTCCAGGGAGAGCTCAGAGCCCCTGGCAGGGCCTGAAGGGGCTCCAGGAGAGCTGGAGAGGGACTGGGGACAAGGGACAGGACACAGGGAATGGCTCCCAGTGCCAGAGGGCAGGGTTAGGTGGGATACTGGGAGGGAATTGTTCCAGTGAGGGTGGGGAGGCCCTGGAAGAAAAGAAGAAGCTGTGGCTGCCCCTGGATCCCTGGCAGTGCCCAAGGCCAGGCTGGACATTGGGGCTGGGAGCAGCCTGGGACAGTGGGAGGTGTCCCTGCCATGGCAGGAATGGAACAAGATGGGTGTTAAACCCAAATGTGATTCTCATGTCATTCATGGAATGGAAGCTTTGGCTGATCCATGCTCGGTGCCACTCCTGAAGTTTGCAGCACTGCTCATACCACAGACAAGCACCAAAGAGCCCAGGCCACCCTCACTGCCCAGGAAAGCCCCTGAATGACACAAACTCAGCCATGGCAGCTCTCTGTGCAGCACAAGGCCACCTCTGAAGGACACAGCACTGCTCACCCTGCCTGCAGTGAAGGGCCCTTCTCCCACCACGCCCACCCTGCCCCAGTCATGGCCAGGGAGCCACAGCACAGGAACACCTTGAGATGTGACAGCTCAGAGGGACAGCAAGGGGACACGGCTGGAGGGGACTCTGCCTCACGGCCCTACAACTTCTTGAAAGGTGGTTGTAGTGAGGTGGGGGTTGGTCTCTTTTTCTGGGCAACAACTGACAGAACAAGAGGACACAGCCTTAAGTTGCACCAAGGGAAATATATGGTGGATATTGGGAGAAAATCTTTTACAGAAAGAGTGATAAAATATTGGAATGGTCTGCCCGGGGAGGTGGTGGAACCACCATCCCTGGAAGTGTTTAAAAAGAGATTGGATGTGGCACTCAGTGCCATGGTTTGCTTTAGTTGAGGTGTTGGGACGGAGGTTGGACTCAATGATCTTGAAGGTCTCTTCCAGCCTGGTGATTCTGTGGTTCTGTCCTCACTCAGAACATAACAAGCAGTGCTCAAACCATTCCCAAGAGATGTTTATCCAATTTGCTCTTAAGCAGCTGGAGAAACATCCGCAGGTCCCAGGTGTCAGACAGGGTTAGGTAACCTTCCCCTGGGCCCTCCCTGCTATTTAACCCACTTTGTTCCCCGTGGGCACAGACAGACAGACAGCCCCAGCACTGGGACTTGGAGCCAGGGAATCGCTGGGGCTGGAAAAGCCCTCTGAGTCCATGGAGCCCAACTGCTCCTGCAGTGCTGCCAAGGCTGCCACCACCAATTTTCATACTCAAATTTTCACCTCCCCCTTCCCACACACACAAGAGGTCACCAGGTTCCTTTAATTAGGGATTACACCTCATCAATTATCCTGATGCCTGCAGCTGGCTATTTCTGCTTGAACCCCAACCTCACCACGGTCCTTCCTCATCACCAGCCCATCTTCAGGCCACGTTTAATTGCTCAAACCCATTTCTCATTCTTCACTCACACGTGCAGCCCTTCCCTGCTTTATGCCATTTACAACTTGAAAATGCACAGTCTGTTCTGCCACTTCAGAGATGAGTGAGACCCCAGAGCCTCCCAGTGCCCCTCTCAGTACACCCAGGCCCATTAACAAGGGTGTTACTGATGCTCTGAATACATTTATTTACCCACGATTTTACTCCACACAGACTGGCACCTTCTTAGGCTTTGGGTTTGTTTTAATCGCACCTACTCAGGCTCTGATTTGGATAAAAATCAAACCTTGGAGGATTCATGACCACAGCTGCTTTTCTGCAGCCAGAAACAGCCCTGGTATCTTATCCTAGAAAGAGCAAACTCACCTTGCCAAGGAGTACCTGTGGCAAAGCAGCACCAGCCATTCCACACTCCCTGTTCCTTGCCAGGTGCTTTTCAACCATTTCCCACTTGCTGCAGGATTTCTGGGATGACAACTACTCCCCATTCTCTTTGTGCCACTCTTTCCCCCACACCAACTGCTTGCTCTCCTCCAGGCTTTAAAAGCATCACTGAATTTCCATGTCTCAAAGACGCCTCCTAAAGCTTTCCAGGTCTTTTTTAGTCTGTGCTTCGAGCACACAGACAAAAATACCTCCCAGAAATGACAGCTTGCAAAGCTGCTCTTCCTTTTTGTAGCCTACCACCAGTTGCTCACCAAGAGTCAAAAGGTGCTGGACGCTCTGCTTTTGGGGATGCCAGAAATTAAGTTTTCCTCTGTTCTTTCCTTCACCACCTTCTTGCCATGAGGACATTCCCAGAATAATTGTGGGTCCCTCGATGCCCTCTGACAGTCAGGTTTGATTTTTATCTTAATCCTCCCTTTGTGGCCTTGCTGCTCTTCAAATGAGGAAACACCTCTGGGTTTGAATAACCCCACTGCAGGAGTGCTGAAAACAATGATAAATCAGCACTTTAACGATTTCTGCCCAGCTCCAGCTCTGCTTTTGTGAGGCAAAGTTCATCTGGGAAGCACCCTGAGCAGCCATTCACCATCCCAACATACCCAGAGATGATTCACACTCTTCTTCAGTTATCTTTCACCTCAGCAAACCAGGAGCTGAACTGAGTCCTGAGCATGACTCTTTCCCTGTTTCTTTCTCTAGGGCTGGGGCTCCTCTCCCTGCATAGGACACATTTCCTGGCTCAAAAGTCTCCTTCAGAACAGAAATCAGCATCAGCTAATAATAAATATTAGGAAATAAAACCCAACCCAACCTGTTCAATGTAGGCAAACACATTCTGTCTGTATGGCTTGGGGTTTATTTCTGAAACAGACAAACCAAAAATTCAAATTTATGTCTGCATAGCTGAGCTGCACCTTCTCTGCAAGAGATGCTTCCATGCTTCACTCCCCAGTGTGACAGGGCAGGGACAGTCAGAGTGGACAGGGCACTATCCATGGAGTGAATTTTAGCTCCTTTCCCAGCCCATTCCTAACCTGCTGGTGTCAGGTCCCTGCTCCAGCCCCAAGAGCAGACAGCAGGTTCCCAAAACCCTTCCCAGGTAAATCACACCCACATAAACCCTCCAAGAATTCTGTGTTTTCCAAACCCACAGCCCAGATGGGTCCTCTTACCTCCTAGAAGAAAATCCCTCAGAAATAACTTTTGAGTACCATTTAACACCCCTCAGCAAAGTCCTGCTATCAGTGGCAGGAGTTTCCTGACTTACTGTAATTAGAGCTCAGTCAAACGAAGTCTAACCGTTAAGCACTATCATTTCCCTGAAAAACATTGTGGAAAAACATGAACCAAGAGCCTTCCCATTTCAGAGGGAGGGCTGGGGGTGTAGCACCATTAGGTTCCTGTTAAGTGAAGGGTTTCCAAACCCCGTGGATTTGGCAGGAAACCAAAAGTGTGCCCTTGGCTCTCTGGGGAACAGGGAACACATTCCCTTTTCCACACAGGCCCAGCCAGAGATGCAGTGCTGCTTCCACCCTGGATTCTGTCATTTGTGCAATTACCAGGGATCCCCTCACAGGCAGGATGTGAAGGATGACAAACCCCACCATTCTGACCATTTATCCATGAACTAAAATGCAAAAATGAAGACACAACCCTCAGCATGAATTCCCCTGCATTGTCCCCTCAGAAATAACCCCAAAGCTTCGATCAGGACAGTTTCCATGGCTCCAAAGTCTGCACTCCCAGGTCCTTGGGGCCACGAGGGGCCCTGAGGGGCACAGAGGGGCACGGCCCCTGTAAGGTGGTGCAGGAGCCTGCGATTGCTCTCCACAGGGTCCCAGCAGGAACACCTCCAGGCTGAACACACCACTGCCAGGGCTCCCAGCCCCGAGCAGGAGCCTTTGGCATCCCCAGCACCACTCAGAACCAAACATTTTCCTTTCTAATCACCACCAATTAGGAAGCCAGGCTCAGGAAATCACTGCGCTCTTTCTTGCAGATGGAGAAATGATCCCAAAATTCCTCTGTGAGGCTGCAAGTCCCGAAGTCTGACTTGGACATTGTCTTTTGTAAACAAACCAACTATTATTCCTTTATCACAATGCTCCATACAAGATTAATTCAGATTTAAGAACTTCAGTCCTGCTGCCCTTCCCATTGCCCACCAGGCTCCCTCTCCAACTGAAATCACTCTTTTCCTGGGAGGAGAACTTTATTTTTTTCCCAGTTATGCCAAAAGGCCACAGTTGTTCTGAGCCATCAGGACTGGCTCTTCACCTGAGGGCATGAATTATAAAATTCCCTCCAAGACAGCCACCCTTAATTCCCTGCTCCTCCTTGTTCTGGATATCTTGGATGTGAGCAGAAACACTTCCAAACAGCAGCTACATCACCCTCAACTGCTCGGTGCTCCTAAAGCCTTTCATTCTCACCCCTTAAATGCACTGCACAGGGGGGAGAAAGGGACTCAGAGCAATTAAAATCACAGATATTAGAGCCAAGGAATGCCTGGAGAGCTAATTCTACACCTCCTTCCAGTCTCACAAGCCCCTTGTGCAGAGTGCCACTGGTCCCTCCATGCTCCCCAGCACAGGGGGCTGTGCCCCCCTCTCCAGCCAGAGCCCCCCAGAGAAAGTCTCCTGTAATAGGGGAGGAAGGTGCCTGCAGCTCCCTGGCCTGGAAAGGCTTCCCAGGACTCAGGATCTGCTGGAAGTGCTGCTGCTCCTCACCTACTACATTCTACTACAGGTAGAGATAATGCTATTTTTGTTCCTCGAGCTGTTTCTGTTTTACTTTTTAAATTCTCATCAGAGAGGGGGAAAAAGGAGTTTTTGCTGCATAATGACCCAAACTCTGATGCCAGACAGGCCTAGCAACCCCCTGACTGAAGAAAGTGTTGAGTAACTCAGTGAAAGCCTGACTAATTCATTCATCACAGGATTCTGACACTTAAAATACAATTTTAATGCTCCTGAGACAAACCCTAATTGTTCTTGGCTCTTTTGGGATGTTCTGTTTGAATCACTATTGGAAAAATAAACCATGCCAAGCTGTACCTGGAAACACAGAGCTGTGTCACACGTTCAGGGAACATCCCGGGGTGTTTTCCTCTCTTCCCAATCCCAACCAGCTAATCTCCTTTCTGCATTACACAACAGCTCGTGTAATCCCAAATTTACCACCCTAGTCCTGCCCTCACAGCTCTGGTTTCACAGAGAGGGAGCTCACGCCTCATCTCTGCCCCTTGCATGAAAAGAAACTCGGTTTGTCTTTCAACAACCCGGAAAAACACGTGGATGCTGCATTCAGGAAATTCTGGCACTAAGGCCAAAACCTTTCCGGAGTCCTCTCCTCGAGATTCTCCCAAACACAACCCCAGAACTGCCTGAGCATTCCAAAAGCTCCTTGCTCGTTATATTAAAGACACCCTAAGGATGTCCATCCCGACTCACAGGAGGAAGCCGACTCTTAAATTTTGCCCAAATCCCACAGCTTAGAATGACTGAGGGGGCTGGAGTCCCTTCCTCGGGATTCTCCAAACACAAACCCAGAACTGCCTGAGCATTCCAAAAGCTCCTTGCTCGTCATGTTAAAGACACCGTAAGGGTGTCCATGCCGACTCCTAAATTCTGCCCACATCCCGAAGCTTGGGGTGACCCAGAGGGGAAGACTGAGAGCACAGAGCCAGCTTCCCCAGACAACCACGGCAGAAAAACCTTTTACGGCACCGACAAACCCCAAGGGATAAAATACTCCACGTTCCCATCATTCCCTTTACGTATTCCTCCCAAATTTCCTACGAAAAGGAGCTGGGGGGGATGTGAGGGTGGGAGCGAGCGCGGATGCGCGTTCCCGGGACCCCGCCGTGAGGGGAACCGGGGGGGAACCTGGGGGGAGCCTGGGCCAAGGAAAGGGCTGCTGAGGGGTTATTTCCACCCCCGATCGCGCTGCTCCTGCCCCCGCCTGCCCGGGCCCGGTCTCACCTCACCGGGAAGCGGCTCCTTCCTCACCTCCGCCCTTTGACCTCGCAGCGGCCGCGGCTCTCGCGTTTGTTCGAGTTT
>JAHLSL010000022.1:34528-49047 GCA_025920805.1 Petroica traversi
AGTTACCAACTGCAGGGGAGTGGGAGCTGGGCAAATCTCTGCCAGCCGGAGGCTGGAGCCAGGAGAGGATTGTGCCAGGCTCCCAGACCATCCCTGCCCCACCCTCTGTGTGTCATCTCCTCCCGTGCCAGCAGGAGAGAGGGGGTGCTCCCCGTGCAGTGCCTGGCAGTGCCACCTGTGCCCAAGACACTGGAAAAGGTGAGGCCACGCCCAGCCCGCAGGGCTCCCTGCCTGTATTTACATGCTCTAAGGGCCATTCCTGCAAGTTCTTGCTCCTTTCCCGGCCTGAGCATGTTTGGAACAGGGTGGGAGGATAAAGGGATGTGGCAGGCCCCGGGCAGGCTGATCCCACGTTGGCACCACTCCCAGGTGTGTCTGAGCTTCCCTCCGGGGTCAGTTTGCTGTGCTGCTCCTGGTGCTTCTGCAGAGGCAGGGACTGACATTGCCAGGCTTGCTCTGCACTGTCACAGTGTCACAGAACTGCAGCTGACAGCCCCCGTGCGAAGAAGGTGACGTTCCTGTCCTGGATCTTGTACTGGTAGATCTGGACCTGATCCTGCTCCCCTGCCTGCTGCAGGGACAATCTCTTGATTATCTTAATCTGCAAAGGAAAAGGGAAGGAATAGGAATATTGTCCATTGGCTGCCCAGAGCATCCTTGCTCCTGAATGCCTCTGGCTGCTCTGCAGGGAAGGGGGGTCACTGATAAACAATCCACCAGCAGCTGCCTGTCCCTAAGCCTTGGTGGCAGCCCCTGGTGAGGGGTCACACAAGAGTCAGCTCCCTCCCAAGCACTGCAGGGACCACCACAGGCCAGGCTCAGAACCACCATCTGGGGAGACTTCCCAGGAAAGCTGGCCATCACACTTGGGTGGGAGAAGCCTCCACTGCAGCTGCTGTACAAACCTGGGAAAGCTTCCAGAGGTGGGGAGTCCCATGTGGCAGGACATCCCCAAATATCCCTGCAGAGGCACAATGACAGCTGGGTGGGTGCTCCAGGATTACTCCTTAACCACAGTGCAGCCTGGCCTGTGTCCCACAACCCCAGGGCAGCAGGGCTGTAGGTGACAGGGACGTGTGCCACCTGTCCATGCTGTGCCTCACCTGCCCATGAACGTCCTTGCAGAAGCCAGTGGCCAGCCCCTCAGCCCACAGGATGAGGTCGCTGTGATGACACAGGGAGTTCACAACCAGCTCATTCTCCTCATCTTCAGAATCCTCGTTGCTGTGAACCAGCACCACGATGTTCCCCTGGAACAGGAGCACAGGCAGGGATGAGCCTCTGGCTGGGCCTAAGCCCTTAAGGGAAGGACAGGGGGGTGGCAACAGGAGCTTTCACAACACCCCAAGCAAGCTCCACTGGGATAATAACCAGCAGCTGCAGCTCTCAGGACATGCCCCAGCCAGAAACCCCCCATACCCTGGGCTGAGCCCCCAGGGTGGGCAGCAGGGGAGGGGGAGTTCTGCCCCTCTGCCCCACTCAGGTGAGACCCCACCTGCAGAGCTGCCTCCAGCCCTGTGGCACAAACCCGAGGTGTCCCTGCCCAGGCATACATGATCTTTAAAATCCCTTCCAAGCCAGGCTGTTCTGTGATATATAAACACTGAGGAGCTCGCTGCACATTGTGTACACACACACATATATGTAATCTGCAGTCTAAAAATACCTCAAGCCTTTGCAAGGAGACAGTGGCTGAACCAGTCTGTCAGGCTGGGCAGATGGCACTGACTGAATTCAGAGCAGGTAAATAAAGAGGTGGCCAAAGGGCTGCAGCACTGCTCACACCCTCACAGCTCTGACAAGGAGCAAACACCTCCCCAACACATCCACTCTATTAACAGCCACCCCAAGAGACTCTGCCTGAGCCCATGCAAGTCACCAGTGACTTAAAATAACACGAATTCTCAATCAATTAAAATGTACTTGAAAGCTTCAGAACACCTCGGACAGAAATAGCAAAGTATGAGCGTGGTTGATCATCTTTTTTATCTCTCTGGAGGTAAATACTCTCTGCAGGCAGATCATCCCCTGTCAGCTACAGCACAACACCCTGTGCTGTGTGAAGTGCAGGGTGACAACACCCGCTCATTCCTCATGCTGCAGGGAAGTGCCCAGGGAGGGGACAGCCTGTGGTGGCAGAGTTGGGATGTGCCTGGGAGCACTTCTGGCTGGGGAGCAGCCACACTGGAGGAGCTCACACACTGCTGGGAGCAGGGACTGGGGTGCCCCCCAAGCTGCCCTTCATTTCTGTCCCTGTGAGATCCACCAGCCCCTCACACAGCCCGTTTCCCCCCCTGCCCTCCCACACACGAGTGTGAGTCAGGATCTCTGGAGAGCCAGGAGCTCCAAAATACACTATTTTACACCTCTAATCCCTGTTCACACATCAGAGACACACAGAACCCTTCTCTGGGCAGCACCTCCCAGGAATCCAGCTGAACAGGAGCCTGCACAGGTACTCAGGGACCCACACAAATCCCAAGAGTGGCCCCAGAGCGATGATCTGAACTCCCTGGACAACCACAGCCTTTCAAAAACCTCAACATGCTCAGGCAGAAAGAGAAAACAAAGGCAGGTTTTGCTCTGGGGCAGCAGTACCTTCAGCTGGTAGCACACAGACACACGGCAGTAGTGGATGAAGTCCAGCACAGCCACAGGAGCAGCCCCCAGGCTCAGCAGGACACTCAGGTCATCCACCAGCAGCACGGGGCCCTTCCAGGAATCACCATCCACAGGAGTCAGGGACACACGGACAAAGTCAAACAAGGCTCTGAGATCAGACGTGCTCCCACTGCAAGATGTGAAGGAGGTGTCAGGGCATGGCACCACGTGTGCCCTGCTCACCCACTGACCCAGAGTGGGGGTCACAGCTGCTCCTCCCTGCTATCCCCACTGCTGTGACAGTCACCTCCTCACTGCCCGTCAGCTGCTGCTCCTTTACAGCTGAAACCCTCCTGCCCTGCTCTAGGGATCCTGGAATGGTTTGGGTGGGAAGGAAACTCAAAGCCCATCCAGTGCCACCCCTGCCACGGGCAGGGACACCTCCCACTGTCCCAGGGTGCTCCAAGCCCCATCCAGCCTGGCCTTGGGCACTGCCAGGAAGTGTTTGGCCTCTGCTGAGCTTCCCCTGTGACATGGAGAAAATGAAATAATAACCCATTTTGGTTTATTTTGGGATAATAAACCCAAAAGCCAGCATGGATAAAGCATCACTGTTCTCTTGGATAAGAATAAAACTCAAAATAATGAACAAAGGGTATAAAACCACTTGTCTGGGGCTTTGTTTGACACAAACCTGTGGAGTGCTGAAATAAACGTTTTTCTAGAACTGTGATATATTTTACAATGAGGATGGGGTGGGAAGGGGAGAGGATCTCTCCATGAGCAGCAGTGAGGGGCAGGCCAGGACATTTAGAGGATGAGCACAGTGCTGGCATTTCCCTTCACTCAGTGTCCAGCTCTGAGGCCTTGGAGGGGAGTGCAAAGGGCAGTGAGGTGGTCCTGGCCCTTGGGTGGTGCTCCTGGTGGCTGCAGATGTGAGGGGGGACACTCCATGCTCAGGCTCACCTCAGAAACTGCAGAGGACCTTGCTGTGCTGGCTGCTCCTCCCCAAACAGGAGGTCAAGGCAGGATTTGAGGCCCTCCAGGAAGACAAGCTGTCCCCGCTCCTTGGCAGCTGCCAGACTGACTCCCTAGAGAGAGGAAAACATGAGGATTCAGAGTGAACACTTATGGAAAATGGTGCACACAGAACCACGTGGGTCGACAGCCAAATTTGCATTCTTATTCGAATCAAATCTTATCTAAATGTGCTGATGTAGTCAGTGCTTCAGGGGTGAAATGGGCACTTTTGTTACAGTCACTGGTGGTGCATTCTTGCCAGGAGATAACAAAAACACACAGTGATGCTCAAGCATCCTGGAGTTCCTCCTGGGAATCCAGCTGGGTGGCACAGGAGAAAATCTGCTGCCTGTGCAGAGGCAGGGAGAGGATGGCCCAGGCTTCTCCAAGGGCCTGTGAGCAATTCCTTCACCTCCCTCCCTGGGTGGTGAAAGCTTTTGTTTTCCACTATCTCCAGATCAGGGCTGTGGCAATGAGGGCTCCTGGCACAGCCCACGCAGCAGAGCTGGGCACAGCCCAGATCTGGAGAGTGCTGTGGGCTGGGCACCCCAACACCTGCACACACCTGGGGAGGGCATTCAGGGCTGGGCACCCCAACACCTGCACAGCACCTGGAGAGAGCATTCAGGGCTGGGCACCCCAACACCTGCACACACCTGGGGAGAGCATTCAGGGCTGGGCACCCCAACACCTGCACAGCACCTGGAGAGAGCAGCCAGGGCTGGGCACCCCAACACCTGCACAGCACCTGGGGAGAGCATTCAGGGCTGGGCACCCCAACACCTGCACACACCTGGAGAGAGCATTCAGGGCTGGCACCCCAACACCTGCACAGCACCTGGGGAGAGCAGCCAGGGCTGGGCACCCCAACACCTGCACAGCACCTGGAGAGAGAATTCAGGGCTCCCACCGTGGGCTGGGCACCCCAACACCTGCACAGCATCTGTAGAGAGAATTCAGGGCTCCCACCGTGGGCTGGGCACCCTGGAGAGAGAATTCAGGGCTCCCACCGTGGGCTGGGCACCCCAACACCTGTACAACACCTGGAGAGAGCAGCCAGGGCTCCCACTGTGGGCTGGGCACCCCAACACTTGCACAACACTGGGGAGAGCAGCCAGGGCTCCCACGGGAAGCAGCCCTGGCTCTGCTTGGAGGAGGAGGAGGAGGAGGAGGGACCAGGAGCAGTGCCTGGGGCTGTGACTCAAACTCAGCTGGCTCACAGCCCTGCCTGTGGTGAGGCCAACAGAGAGCCACGTGCTGGGAATGTCCAGCTGCAATGGAGCCATCCCAGAGCTGCAGCAGACATGGAGGAGATTCCAGCTGGAGATCACAGAATTCTAGAAAGGTTTAAAGACCACCCAGTTCCATCCCTCTGCAGGGACACCTTCCACTGGACTAGGCTGCTCCAAGCCCTGTCAAGAGCTGAGGGAGCTGGGGGACTCAGCCTGCAGAAGAGGAGGCTCAGGGGGAACCTTCTTGTTCCCCACAGTTTCTTCTGCATTGGAAGGGCAGTGGAGGAGTCACCACCCCTGGGGGGGTTTAAAAGCCTTGTGGATGTGGCACTTGGGGACATGAGTTAGTGGTGGCCTCGGCAGTGCTGGGGGACAGGTGGTTGCAGTGATCCTTGAGGGCTTTTCCAACCTCAAGGATTCCATGGTCATGAGCAGTACAATTACTTCCTGGAGAATTGGACTAGGTGACTTTTTAAGGTGTCTTCCAACCCAAACTATCCCACAATTATCGTCCCAGGCTCAATTTTGCAGCACTATCACTTTGTAAGATGGATATTAAGAACAGTCTGAGGCCTGATTGAACTCCTGTCTGCTGCCATCTGTTCCCTGCTTTAAATGGAAGCTGCCTGGACTCCTGGCCCTGTGAATGCTGTTACCTGAGCAGAAAGTTTCCTCTATTTCCCTTCTACACAGCTGGGAAGGAATGAATGCCTGATGCTCATTCCCTCTTCAAACTCCCCCTACAAAGCAATAGATGTTTTTTGGGCACCACCCCTCAGTAACAGCTTCAGAAATAGCAGCATTGTTGGGCAATTCCAAGAACACACCATGGAAAACTTCCCAGCCAAGGACAGCACCACCTTTACGTGGCAGGTGAGGAGCAGGGGGCAGCCAGCAAATAAATACCTGCCGTGCCATAAAGAAGGGCTGGGCTGCACAGCAGCCTCACAAACCTCATTCCCCCAGGGATTTCTGCAATCCACAGCACTGGGAACCTGCTGAAATGCTGTGACTGAATTCACTATTAATACCAACAATTCAGCAACTGATTTTACCTTTGCTTCAGCCATTTCTTCCTGCACACATAAACTCTCTGTGCCTCAGATCTGCAAGAAAAATGCCCTCTCTTCAGAAGGAGCTCAGTGCTGTGACACCAGGTGCCTGGGTGACAGAGAAGGGCCACAACAGGGACAGGGTGCCCGTGTGTTAGACCAAGGACTGGACCCCCTCAGTGCCACAGCATGGACCCAGCAAGTCCAGCCTCATTTTCCAATGAGGGACCAGTCCTAGGGAGACCTGACCTCACCCCTTGCAGTCACCTGCACTGCACCTCTGCCTGTCTCCTGCTAGCAGCCCACCCAGTGTGACCTCTGGAAGCACCAGACAGCTTGGAAAAGCAGGAGAAGTGCTCCAAATAGCCAGTGGCACCTCCCTGAGTGCACAGAAGGACTGATGTCCCTGCAGGACTGATGCCCACACCCAAACAGCCTGAAAGCTTTCAGTCTGTGCCAGCATCCCATTACCCTGGAGCACAGGGACATTATCTCTGGCATGCTGTCAGCCACCGACCCAGCCCAGGAATGCTCCTGCAGCTGCAGCTCAGCTGCTCCTGTCCCTCCAGGGAGCTGCCCGAGCCTGGTGCCCCTGGCTGCAGCAGTGACAGCCCCTCAGAGCAGAGCTGCTGCTCACCACTGGCCAGTCCACACGGGAAAGCAAAATATCTGAAGGACAGAGAAGGAATGGAGTGTGCAGAGCAGGGGGAATGAGCTCCATCAGCAAACACAGCTGTGGGACAAAGTGTGGCCACCAGTGATCAGGCCAGGCCGTGTCCTCCAGGCTGTGAGCCCGGGGCAGGAGATGGGCATCAAATGGGGACAAATCTGGTTTCCCTTTAAAACAAAACAAACTTTGTACAAGTGAGGGTGGGAACACCAACCTGGCAGGGTGCCCTGGTGATGTTTGTCCTGATATAGCCCTGCATATTCTCTGCAAGGTCAGGGCCAATAACACTGACTTAAAATAAAGTGTGGGTCCTCAGGGAAGAGGACACAGGCACAAAAACCCAGGGAAGCTTTTTCCTGCATGTAAAGATAGATCCCTGCATTTAGCTAACATACAACGAAGTGGTTTGGGACTTGTAATGCCTGGCACACTGAGAAAGCAGCAAGTCCCTGAAGCATCACTTCAACTGTGTGTATTTAAATATTCACTGTATCATCACACACCACTGCCACAAGTGTCACTGTAGGATCCACCCTGGCTCCAGGAGCCTCCTCCTGGGCCTGGGACCACCCAAGAGAAACTGTGGCATTGCTCAGTTCTGAAGCTCTCCAGAGTGCAGGCTTTCCTAAGAGCATAATCACAGTCACAGAATCACCGAGGCTGGAAAAGCCTCTGAGTCCATCCAGTCCACCCATTCCTCCAGCACTGCCAAGGCCACCACCAATCCATGTCCCCAAGTGCCACATCCACAGGGCTTTTAAATCCCTCCAGGAATGGGGACTCCTCCACTGCCCTGAGCAGCTGTGCCAGGGCTGGACAATCCTTTCCAAAAAGGGATTTTCCCAATATCCAAGCTGAGCCTCCCCTGGCCCAGCCTGGGCTGTTCCCTCTCCTCCTGTCCCTGTTCCCTGGGATCAGATCCCAAATCCCCCCTGAGCCCCCTCCTGGCAGGGACTTGTGCAGAGCCACAAGGTCCCCCCTGAGCTTCCTTTTCTCCAGGCTGAGCCCCTTCCAGCTCCCTCAGCCTCTCCTGGTGCTCCAGCCCCTTCCCAGCTCTGTTTCCTTCCCTGGACATGCCCTGTCCTGTACCTGGGGTTCCCAGAACTGCCCCCAGGACTGGAGGTGCCTCAGCAGTGCCAGCACAGGGATGGGCACTGCCCTGGGCCTGTAGCCACACCATTACTGGTCTCCAGTAAAGATCTACAGCAGCAAGTTCTTAGGCAAATATAAGAGTGAAAGTACCCTGCCAAAGAACTACCTTTCCTGAGCCTGACGTGCTCACCTGCACAAGGAAGGACTAAAGCAAAGAGAAGATGTGATGTAAACCTGGATATAAATAACTGATGTTACAACCTCCAGCTCCTCAGAGCTTGGCAGGAATTCACAGCAACGACAGGAGCACCTATGAAGTTGAAAGGCAAGAGTGACTCAGAGCTGAATGCACCTCAGAGCTTCTTTGAGCTGTGCTTATCACCTCCTTTGTGGCAGCCAGCTTTTGTTCAGCTATCAGCCAGCTGATCACCCCTATTTGCATAGCACAAGTGCTGCTCCCGTTAATCCTCAGGGTCTGTCTCTGCTCACCTCCTGTTGGGGAAGATGGAATAGGAAAGCCTTATAGATATGATTGCCTCGCAAAAGATGCTGGAAATATGGAAAGTAGAATCGAAATGGAGATGAAGACAAGGTTTGAGTGGAAGAGTAACTAAGAAACAATGGCAGAGCTGGCTGAAGGGAATCCTCCTTCTGGATAGAACAATGCCCTCTGCCCAGGCAGGGCCAAAGGGCAGAGCAAACCCTGCCTGCCTGGGAGAGATTCCCAAAAGCAGTTTTTTAAGGTTTAAAATATAACCCTGTATGGTAATGTGATGATTCTTATAGATTGCGTGCAAATGTTGTAGGGTTTGTAGCTTGTCTCAGATTGGTTAAAGAGAATTAGAATATCCAACAGAGAAGATGATTTATTGTATTGTAAACAGCAAATCAGCCTCTTTTTGCTCTCTCTTTTTGCCTCTTTCTCTCTCTCTCTCTCTGGCTGCTCTGAGCTGTGTCTTGCAGCCCAGCAGCCTCTCACACCCACGCTCTTTCCCAATAAATTCCCATGCTCTAAACCCATCTTTAGAGATCTCTCGTTTCTATTTTACCCTCATAACCAAATCCCAGAGAGTTAAATCCTACAACCTCCCAGCCAGGGAGATGTTAGCACACTGGGAAATCTCTGCATCAGGAAACACCAGCTCCAGGAGCAGGCAAGGGCCCCCTACAGAACAGCTCAATCTCCTCCCAGAGCAGCTGCTGTGCCCCATTTCCTGCCCCTCCAGGAATTCCTTCTCTCTGCACCTCAAAGGCCAGGACAGCTCTGTGCTCTTGTTTGCTCAGCTGCAGGGATCTGCTCTGCAGGGGAATCACACCTGTGGGTTACAGCTCTGTGGGGGAGCACTGGGTTTGCTCAGCCCTCTGCAAGTTCCCCGGGCCTCTGATTTCCTTTCAAAACGTAAAAACTGAGCAGTAAATAACACAGTTGTTTAGCACCATGTTTACAGTGGGGAATGCAACACCTGGCTCCTCAACACCTGGGAGTCTTTATGAGCAGCAGCACTGCTGGGACTCCCAGAAGAACCACAAAAGGAGAACCAATGTAAGCCATCATCCCCTCAGTCCTGGAAGGTCACCCGGGCTTCCCACCTGGAGCATTTCACCTTGGAGTGCTGTACAAAGAGCTGAGTGAAGCAGTTTGGAGCTCAGGCAATTTGCTGACACGCAGAATTCCCCTGCCTGCTTTGTCTCTTTGTTTCCTCACTTCAGGGTACACATAATCCTTGCCCAACTCACCATGGGAAGGAAATCCTCAGGAACACTCCTGTGGCTCCTCACAGAGCTCGAAGGGATGGCTCAGCCACACGGGTGTCCCTGTGAACAGGGGACAGCACTCCACCCCAACAGGAACCAGAGGACAGGGGACAAAGTCACCTCAGGAGCTCCTGCAGGGGTACAGCAGCCCTGGGAACACCAACACCACAGCATTTTCCTCCCCAGACGATTAAGGAACCTCCACCTACCAGTCTGGGCCTGTCTGGGGAATGCTGATCCCCAGAAACTTTTCTAAGCTCAAAGCAAGCAGGTACCCAGCTCTTGGCAGGGCAGAGGGGCACCTCACAGCCAGGTTTTTGTCCTGAAGTGCTCTTTATCCCCCATCACAGGAGCACCAGTCCTGACTGTCCCTGACAGTCCTGGAAACATTTGCTCACACAATTTCTGCTCACCATTCCCATTCCTTCCCACCCAGCCAAAATTATCTGAACCTGTAATAATGAACCCATGCCAAGAGACTCACCAGTTTCTGTGCCACGATGCTGTAGTGGCTGAAGGACTGGAGCAGGGCCACAAAGCAAACCTTGCAGCCAGCTGGGGAGGGACAAATGCACAAAAGCATACATTAGCAGCTCCACTTTGCAGTGACATTATCAATGCTCATAAATCACAGCAGCCAGGCCACAGATCTGCCAGGAAGGACCTTGAAGTGACACAGGTCCAGACAGACCCTCCCTTGCTTTCAATTTTCACCCCTCTAGAAGGCAGCTGTATTAGGGAAAATGTTAGTTTAGAAAGAGAGGGAAAGAAGGAAAAAGATTAATTTAAAAAGTGTAAGGTCCCTTTTCTGCCTCATGCCAGGCCAGCCTGGGACCTCCTGGCCCTGTTTGCTGGTGTTACAGTAATGAGGCCAAGGGCTGGCCATGACACTGAACTACTGAAACCACAGACATGCCAAAAATCCCCATTTTGGCTCTCACAGGGCAAGTGACCTTGACTGGAAAAACACAGAACAGGGAATTGTGTCAGACACCTAAATAAAATGTGATTTTGGAACATGGTTTGGGCATGAACATAATCAGTGTTTGTTGGACGTGGATTTCAAGTGGAACAAATCAGTGGCCTCAGATGAACCTTTAGAGCTCCCAAAGGTTCTGGGCACCAAGGGGGTGCTGCAAACAGGGAATAACTGCAGTCAGGTCCTGGGCTGGAGAGGGGCAGGTGGCAGCCAGCACACCTGTCCTGAGACACATCAATATCCCACCCACCAGGGATGGAATGCCTTTGCCAGGCAGGCAGGCAGCTCTGGACAGTGACTCTGGAGGGCTGGAGGGCAGCACCAATTCCCAGGGCACTGCTGAGGGGCAGCACCAATTCCCAGGGCACTGTTATGGGGCAGCACCAATTCCCAGAGCAATTCCCAGGGCACTGCTGAGGGGCAGCACCAATTCCGAGGGCACTGCTGAGGGGCAGCTCCAATTCCCAGAGCAATTCCCAGGGCACTGCTGAGGAGCAGCTCCAGTTCCCAGGGCACTGTTATGGGGCAGCACCAATTCCCAGGGCACTGTCGGGTGACAACAGCAATTCCCAGGGCACTGTTATGGGGCAACACCAATTCCCAGGGCACTGTTGGGTGACAACACCAATTCCCAGGGCACTGTTGGGTGACAACACCAATTCCCAGGGCACTGTTGGGTGACAGCACCAATTCCCAGGCCACTGCTGGGGTACAGCCCATGAGCAGAGCCTAAGGCAGTGTCTGGCAGGTCTCTCTGAACTGTTCACGCTGTTACCAACCCACTTTCCATGGGATTTCCTTCAGTTTCCCTCTGTTCATTAAGTAAAAGATATTTCAAAGCAGGGTAAAGAGTTCAGAGGCAGAATGCCCTCACCCCACGCCCTGTCCAGCACTCTGAGCTCCCTTTCAGGCCTGACAGTACCAGGTTTGCTGGTGGCTGTCCCAGCAGAAAGCTGCAGGAGTCCCCAAGTCCAGCACCTGCTCCACAGGGGCCAGGAAGTTATTCACAGGGGAAACTGCTCCCAGAAAAGTAATCAGACAACTTGCCAGGCTGTTTGTTTTTTTTACTCACTCTGATCTTATCTGCTGTTAATTGACCATGATATGTGTAATTACACCATAAAAATGGAGGCAGTGAGGGAATGGCAGTGAACACCTCCCTGTCAGAGCCTGTGTGATTTACAGCCACCACCATCCCTGATGAAACAAGGCACAGAATTATGGGATCTATGCAAGAATACAGAGGAATCCCAAGAACAAGTCAGGACTGGGATCCATAAATCTTAGCCCCAAAGTTTTGTGTTTATCTGAGGATGCCTCACACTGCAAAACCACCCTCTGCCCATGGAGCAACCCTGAAGGAAGGTCCAAGTGATGCCAGAATGATTTTTGCCTTTCTTTTCTATCCCTTTTACACAGCTCTCTGTATCCACAAGTATTAACAATATACACACTTACAACCTTTTACTTAGTTTAGTACTTAGTATTTAGTAACTGTTCTGCAGGCCTGAGACTGAACAGCCCAGAGCTGCAGAGCCAGGGAGACCAAACATTCCTACTATCTCAAGAACCCAAGGTCTCCTAGCAGAACAGATTCGATAAACTAAAAGTTAGCCCACCCAACCTCATTAATATATTTAACAAGGGGGTTTAATAATGTGTAAAATCTATAACTGGGGTATATAATTGACAGTGGGTGTGCATTTTGCCACACGTCACCTGGGTGAAGCGGATGCATCAAACAGGATCCTGATTAAAATACTGAGGTAAAGACCCCAACCCCTTTAACCGTGTCTGGCTGTATTTTCCTAACACCAGGAAAAAGGCATCACAAGGTGTCCCTGCCTCAGAGTGCTGCTGCTGACCCACCTTTGAGGTAGAAGGAGAGGAAGTGGTGCACCAGGAAGCTGCCATCTGTGTGGCTGTCTCGCAGCAGCGTGAATTTACCCTGGAAAAGAAGAGGCAAAACAGCAGAGTAAGGTGAGGGCACAAACTGCTCTTGCTAGACAAGATGTTGGCTCAACTGCAGGAATTCTGCAGGAATTACTTGGAGGAAGAAGTGGACAAGCAGAGCTCCAGCTGCCTGCCTGTTTACAAAGGGATGCCAACACTTCCTCCAGACACAGCCCACAGGGAGGCATCTGAATCACAGCATTGATAAGGCTGGAAAAGCCCTCTGAGCCCACCAAGCACCACCATTAACCCAGTTCAACCATTAACCCAGCACTGTCAAGCTCACCCCTGAACCATGTCCCCACATGCCCAGTGTCCCCACATGGCCACCAGCTAAAAACCCTTGTGTTTAGCTGTGACCCCAGCTGGAACCCCACGCTCTGTGCCCACCAGCTGCCACCCCCTTCCCTGGAAACAAGGGACGTGCAGCTGGACACCACCAAGGAGGTTCTGGTCATTTCCACCTCCCAGCTCTGTGTCCCTCTCCTCCAATTCACAGGCATCTCCCTTCTCTGGGTGGCAAGGGACCAACAGCCACTCATCCACTCCCATTCTCCCCCTGCCACAGCCAGCATTGCCAGAGTGTTTGAAATGTCAGCACTGCTCAAGCTGCTGTCCCCAAACAGCCCTCCCTGTCCCCTCTTCCAGGTGTACTTCCAACATGCCACCTTTGGGTAGAAAACCTCATCACCCAAATTCTGTAGTGCAGCAGAGCTCTCAGCACAAGGTATAAACCTTGTTTTGATCAGGCAGGAAATTAATTCCGTTCATCAGTGCACACTCATTATCAGCTCCAGCCTCATCAAGGTGTTTGTTTCCATTAAAATCTTAGTCAGGATGTTTCTTTAATCAATACAAATCATAGACGAGCTGCTTGGAAACACAAAGAACTTGTCAAAGTGTGAGTTTTTCTGCTCCCAAGAACAGCAAAGCCTCTCGCAGCCACGAGCCCTCTCCACACAGGCAATTCCCAAGGCATCCATCAGAACAAACTCCCCAGTGCCTCGAGCCTAAAGCAGAGTGAATGGAAAGGCAAATATTGAACATGACTGCAGGGAATGCAAAGCAGAGTCCAGGCCAGGGAAGCTGCTCTTGATGCCAGAATGATTTTTGTCTTTTCTTTTCTATCCCTTTTACACAGTTCTCTGTATCCACAAGTATTAGCAGTATACATAATAGCAACCTTTTACTTAGTTTAGTACTTAGTGTTTTGTAAGTGTTCTACAAGCCTGAGACTGAACAGCCCAGAGCTGCAGAGCCAGGGACACCAAACATTCTGCTGGCTCAGGAAGCCAAGGTCTCCTGACAGGAGGATTCTGTAAACTCGGGGTGAGCCACTACAGACACAGGAGAGATGAAATCCCATATATATGGGACCCAAAAGCAGCCACAAAAGTATCAGAGGACTCAGGTAGTGAGGAACCAGTCTCAAAATGGGATATAGGTGCTCCAAGAGCTGGCTTTCCAAGCCCCTTATGAACTGGCCCAAACTGCTATCCCAGTTGTTATTCCTTTTCACTCCCAGGAAGATGCTGCCAGGATGAAACCCTTCCAAAGGCAAAGCCTTCCTGTAGCATCTTCTCGTGAGCCCAAACACATTCCATCCATGCTCCCCTCACACTCTCAATACCTGCAGGCTGAGGCAGAAGTGGCAGCTATTTCTTAGGAACTGCCAAAAGCCCTTGGTGGGCAGCAGTGAGTACAGCCCCAGAGTGACACAGCTGTACTGACACAGCCACACTGGCAGCAGTGGGTACAGCCCCACAGTGACACGGCTGTACAGACACAGCCACACTGGCAGCAGTGGGTACAGCCCCACGGTGACACGGCTGTACAGATACAGACACAGCTGTACAGACACAGCCCCACGGTGACACAGCTGTACAGACACAGCCACACTGGCAGCAGCAGTGTCACAGCCCCACGGTCACACAGCTGTACAGACACAGAGACAGCCCCATGGTGACACAGCTGTACAGACACAGCCCCACGGTGACACGGCTGTACAGACACAGACACACTGGCAGCAGCAGTGTCACAGCCCCACGGGGACACAGCTGAACAGACACAGCCACACGGTGACACAACTGTACACCCACAGCCACACTGGCAGCAGCGGTGTCACAGCCCCACGGTGACACAGTTGTACACCCACAGCCACACTG
>JAHLSL010000022.1:152436-168905 GCA_025920805.1 Petroica traversi
GCAGTTCCCAGAGCTGCCCAGAGGTTCCCAGAGCTGCACAGGGATTCCCAGAGCTGCCCTGTGTCTCTCCTGCAGGGCTGGGGCTTGCTGGGCCCCCGGAACGAGCTGTTTGATGCAGCCAAGTACCGGCTGCTGGCTGACCAGCTGGGCTGTCCTGATGAGCGCTGGTGCTCCGAGGGCAAGTGGCGCTCCAAGTCCGGGCCCTCCCTGGCTGACCTGTCCACCTGCTGGCGCCGCATGGAGCCCGATGATGCCATCCAGCCCATGGAGCAGGGCAGGATGCCCAAAGCCATGAGAAGGGAGGAGCTGGAGGAGGGCGAGCTGGAGGAAGGGGAGCTGGAGGAAGGGGAGCTGGAGGAGGAGGCGATCGATGTCTCGGATTACCTGCCCATGGCACACCAGGACGCCCGGACCCCGGGCAGAGATGCCAGGTGAGTCTGGCTGGGAATGCTGAGCCAGGGCAGAGGGAAGGGAGGGTTTTCCTGGAGCTGGGGGGACTGGAGATGGGCCAAAGGAATAGTAGGGCAGCCTGGTTTGTACCTGGCTGCCATCCAGGGAACACTCAGACTTCTTCCCTGCAGCTCTGCCCTCTGGAGAGACTGCTGCCAGTCTTGTTACCTGCCTTGTTCCTCTATGCCTAAAGACATTCCCATCCCCAGAAGGGTGCCTGTGCACTTACACCAGGTTTTGACCACCCTGATTTTGAGGGCAATGTTAAATCTGCTCCTTTCCATCCCCACAGCTGCCTGCTTGACTTTAAGAGCACAAATCTTGGATTTTTAATAGGCAGCAGGAGCAAGATCTGTAGGAGATGGTGGCTCTTTCTGTAGGTGATGGGTATTTTTATTCAGAATTATTTATTAGTTAAATCTGTTTAAATCCGTTGATGCCTTCTGATTTGTAGCCTTGGTGTAAAGGTTTGATCATCCTGTAGTAGGTGACTTTGCTGGGCTGGGTGGTTGTGGCTCACAGGTTTTAGTAGCAGGGGACAGCTGGACTCTGCACATGGCCAGAATTACCTGGGCTTTCACTGAGTGGCTTCAGAGCTCAGTAGCACTGCTGGAATGAAGTAGGTCTGAGCACAGTGGGCATTTGTACATCCAACTCTCCTGGTGTTCATGCAGCCGAGGAGGGAGTTCCATTGAAATGACAGATGACAACACCGCCATCCGTGCCCTGACGCAGTTCCCACTCCCCAAAAAACCTCCTGGCCCAAGTGATTCAGATTGCAACCTCTTCCTCCACAGTCAAGGTAAGGTGCTGTCTGACCCCTGCCAGAGAGGAAGCTGAGAGGCTCCAACTGGAATCACTTTGGATGCTTTGTTTGGGTAGCAGAGCTGGGAGAGGAGGGAAGTTAGAACTCGACCTAGAGAAATCAGTGTGAATCTTAACAAAACCATGAGGAATGTTGCTCCTGAGGCCAGGGCAGTGGAGGAGCTGCTGTCTGAATCAAGGAGATATTATTTTAGATTTCCTTTCCCCATATAGTTGCAACAAGCCCAAGTCTGTGTTACTGGGAGCAGTATGTAACCTCTGTGCTGATAGAATCTTTCCACAACTCAGTTCTTGCCTGTATCTGGTGATCCTCCTTCCCAGGATGTGTCATCCACCTCCCAGAGCAGAAAAGAGCTGAGCTCCACCCCAAGGCTCTCAGGATGTTCCCTACAGTTGTCTGCTCTCAGTTTGGCTTATACAGCACCTTGTGAGCTGGGGGTGGAGTTGAGTGCTGTAAACTTCTTCTAATGCTCCATAAAAAAAAATATCCAACAAAATCCAGCAAAATCCAGCAAAAACCCCATAGTGAAAGGTCAAGAGGGGCCACATGAGGAGTGGCTGAGGGCATTAGGTTGATTCAGCTGGAGCAGAGTGAGGGCTACAGCTCCTCCTGAAGGTCAGCTCTGCTCTCTGTGCCAGGGACAGGACCTGGGGAATGGCTGGAGCTGTGCCATGGCAGAGTCAGGCTGGAGACCAGGGAAAAGTTCTCCCAAGGGGTGGTTGGGCACTGCCCAGGCTCCCCAGGGAATGGGCACAGCCCAAGGCTGCCAGAACTCAGGGAGGGTTTGGGCAGGGATGCCCAGGGTGGGGTTGTTGGGGTGCCTGTGCAGAGCCTGGGTGGGGTTGTTGGGGTGCCTGTGCAGGGCCAGGGAGGGCTGGGTGGGGTTGCTGGGGGTCTGTGCAGGGCCAGGGATGCCCAGGGTGGGGTTGCTGGGGGTCTGTGCAGGGCCAGGGAGGGCTGAGTGCTCCCCGGGTGCTCCCTGGGTGCTGCCTGGGTGCTGCCCGGGTGCTGCCTGGGTGCTGCCTGAGTGCTCCCTGGTTGCTCCCCGGGTGCTCCCTGGGTGCTGCCCGGGTGCTCCCTGGGTGCTCCCCAGGTGCTCCCCGGGTGCTCCCTGGGTGCCCAGGCTGCCCCATGAGCTGGGTGCTGTCATTCCTGCAGGAGTACATGCAGTTCCGCACCGTGGGCACCAAGACCAAGATCTGCAAGCTCACGCTGCGCTGGCCCTGCCCCATGACCTTTGCTGCCAAGGGCCGGCGCAAGGTGGAGGCTGAGAACAAGGCAGCAGCTCTGGCCTGCCAGAAGCTGAAGGTGAGTGCCCCAGCTCCTGCAGGGGATGTGTCTGTGGGCACAGGCTCCTTCTGCCTCTCTCGCTGGCTTCGAGCCTCACAGGGGATGTTGGAAACTCCCTGATCTTTGATGTGCTTAATGAGCTAATGCTTAATTAGCTAATGCTTAATAAATGTGTATTTCCAAACCTTGGGGTTCACAGCATGCCAGAACCACAGCAAGGGACTCAACAAGAGGGTTTTGCAGTCGTGGCTGCTGTTCCTCTGAGGGGTCTGTTTGATACCTTGTGAGTGTTGTGTCAGGGCACGGGGTTGGTTCTGATGTGTCTGGTTCTCCAGAGCTGGAGTGGGATCATGTCAGGTTTCTTGCTGTAGCAAGAAAAGCAGGATTTGATGGATTTGGGATGGTAAGGAGCTGGCCTGTCTGAACATGGGATCCAAGTGCTCTGTATCCCATCCCTTGGTGTGAGCAGCCTCAGCCTGATGGTGTTGCTTGCCTGGTCCCTGCAGAGCCTTGGCCTGGTGGACAAGAACAACAACCCCCTGAGCCATGCCATGTACAACATGACTTCCCTGAGGGAGCTGGGTGAGAACCAGAGGAAGCCCTGCCACATCAAAGTCCCTGAGGCCACCCTGCGCAAGATTGAGAACTACCTGAACCACGTAAGGCTCTGCCCTGAGCATCCCCTTTGCCTGATCCCAGGTCACTTCAGGAATTGGATGTGTTTGAAAGCTTCCTGTCAACACGTTGAGGGAATTCATGATTTGATTGTTGCCACAAAACCTGATCAATCTCTGCTGCCCTTTGGGGAAGCGAGACCCTTTCTGGGCAGTGACCTTCTCTTTGGAAGACTCTGAAACTCTAAAGGTTGAATCCAAGCTGTGATTGATTAAAAGTTCAACAGCTTTTAGTCTTGTGAACATCTGGGTCAATGCTTTGATTTGTGTTGTAGACAATTCCTGACCTGTTGCTCCTTGTAGTTTTTCCTGTGGGATGTGGGACTTCTGTTTTTTCTGTTGCCAAGACAGAATATTTCTGGCTTAGCCAAACACTTGTGTTTTGCATAAGTTATGTGTCTGGATGGTGGTGTAACTTGATAGTTTCCAAAAGTTGTCTTGGAGGGGCTGTTGCATTTGAGAGCTGAAGTCACTGGTCTGTGCCTGTCAGTTCAGGCAGCAGCACTAACACCCCTCCAAAAATAGGGAATGCAGCAAGGAACACGCAGGGGGCTGCCCAAATTAGTTCTCACTTTAAATAACCTCAGTTCAGAACTTGACTGAGTTACCTGAGATCTGAGGAGACCTTGGCAGAGCCTTGGCCAAGCCAGACTGGCTGAATCTGTTCCAGGCACTTGTTTCTTTCTGTCCTCCTCAGGACCGGTGCTAACCGTGTTGTCCTTGCCCACTTCCCCCCCTCTCCCAGTATCCCGTGGACATCAGGGAGTCCAGGCCCCGGATTGCTGATGACATGATGAACCTGACCAAGGAATCCGGTGCCATCAGCGATGCCATCACGGGCAAGACCTACATCCCCATGCTGGAGGCAGAGGAGGTGCGCCTTAGCCAGAACCTGCTGGCCCTCTGGAAAAGGAGAGGAGCCTCCTGGCAGGAGAGCCACCCGCTGCCAGTGGACCCTCACAAGGACACCATCCTGTCAGCCATCGAGCAGAACCCCGTGGTGGTGATAGCAGGAGACACAGGCTGTGGGAAGACCACCCGGATCCCACAGCTGCTGCTGGAACACTACATCCTGGAGGGCCGCGGCGCGCGCTGCAACGTGGTCATCACCCAGCCCCGCCGCATCAGCGCCATCTCGGTCGCGCAGCGCGTGGCCCAGGAGCTGGGGCCCAACATGAGGAAGAACGTGGGCTACCAGGTGCGGCTGGAGAGCAAACCCCCTGCCCGGGGAGGGGCCCTGCTCTTCTGCACCGTGGGCATCCTGCTCAGGAAGCTGCAGGGCAACCCCAGCCTGGAGGGCGTCAGCCACGTGGTGGTGGACGAGGTGCACGAGCGGGACGTGAACACGGATTTCCTGCTCATCCTGCTCAAAGGCATCCAGAAGCTGAACCCTGACCTGCGTCTGGTGCTCATGAGTGCCACAGGGGACAACCAGCGCTTCTCCCACTACTTTGGGGATTGCCCCGTGGTCAAGGTGCCAGGCTTCATGTACCCAGTGAAGGAATACTACCTGGAGGAGATCCTGGCCAAGCTGGGCCGGCATCGGCACCGGCACTACGAGATCAAGGTGGGTGTGCAGCTGTTCCCCTTGGATGGGGCACTGGCTTCTGGCCTGTCAGCAGGGGGAGAGTTTGGGCCTGGAGTTGCTCCTGCTTCTCTGTGGTTGTTGGACACCGTTTGCATAGCTTTAATTCCATGCCAGTCCTTGTGAGGTGAAGCCAGCTTAGTAGAACCCCAGAGTATTTTGATTAAATTATGCGTGAAGGTGACTTCACATTGGGGTCGTGTTGCTTTTGACCCCTTTAATGGGAAGTTTGATGTTTGAGTATGCTGAGAGCTCATTGCTGTGTGTACACAGACACAGAGTTTGCACACTCCAGGCAAGCCTGGCCCAGGACTGGGATGGTTGTGGCTTCCAGCACTGTTACCTCAGTGCTCACCATCCTGCATGGCTGAATTCCTTGGCTGGTCCAGCTGCTCCTCTGGAAAATGCCTTCCAGACGTGTGCTCTGCTCTGGGTAATCCTACACCAGTGGTGGGTCATGGAGTCACAGAGTCACTGAGGTTGGCTGGCATCTCCAGACGTGTTCTGGGCCAACCTGCTGGTCTGGAGTCTGTCAGCCCGTTTTTCCAGCCTGGAGAGGTCCCTCCCTGTGGCTGAGCAAGTGTCTGGAGTATCAGCCACTTCTCCCAGTCCTGGGTCAGCAAACTCACTTGGGGTATCCCAATGCCTGCAGGGCATTCTTCCTGTTTCTCTTGTGGCAGGGATTTTATCTGAGCAGTAATGATCTGTTGCAAATTCCTGAGAGATACAGAAGCTGCTGCTCGGAGCCTGATGGATTTGAACTCCCAGGTGCATGTGGCACAGTTTTGCCCACAAAAATCTCGTGGGAATTCTGTTACTTGTGAGGTGCTGTTCAGCAGAGGTGCACACATCTCAGCTCCCAGATCTGGGCAGTGGGAAGGGGCTGTGCATTCTCTCTGCACAGCAGGGGAAACTGGCAGCAGTTGTGACCAGAGCAGGTTCCAGATGGAGCCCAGACCGGGCTCCTGGCTCCAAGTCCTGGCCAGGCTGTCCCAGTGCAGGGGTTTGCTGCCTGCAGAGGTGCTCTGGAGGTGCCCCTTGCTGTGCTGACACATCCCTGACCTGCCTGTCCTGTCCTACCCAGCAATCCGACGATGAGTGTGTCCTTGACCTTGACCTGATCACCGACCTCGTGCTGCAGATCGATGCCCACGGAGAGCCAGGTGGGTCCTGCCTCCCCCAGGTCTTCCTTCTGCTGGGGGGAGAGAAAGGGAACCCTCCAGAGCCTGTGCAGAGACACCACGATGCTGAGCCTCTCGTGCAAGAGATCCTTGAATTCCTGCTGATCCAGGTGGAGCCATATGGCACAAGCAAATTCTGAGTCTTTGGCTAAGACAGGGTTGGACTCTCAGTGTCCTGGGCAGCTGCTCCAGGACTTGTCTGTGCTCCAGCATGGGCTGCCTTGTGCTGTATCATTACCTTTTGTATTGGAGCCCCTTCTCTGTCAAATACCCTTGTCTGGAAGGTGATGGGTTTGGGAAGATGGCAGGACTCTCAGATGAGGGCTTCAAAGCTTGTGGCTATTCACTGTCAGACTCCAGGTAGCCTGGTTGCTTTCTGCCCTGGAAACTGTGTCTCCAGTTGGGGAAAAGCAGATGGATTTCGAGGCTGTGTGTTCCTAACTCCCAGTGTGTTCCAGGTGGGATCCTGTGCTTCCTCCCTGGCTGGCAGGAGATCAAAGGGGTGCAGCAGCGGCTGCTGGAGATGCTGGGCTCGCAGAACAGCCGCTACCTCGTCTTGCCAGGTGAGAGAGCAGGGCCAGCCCTTCTTCCCAGGATTCGGGAGAATCTGGGACAGTTGGCTTGATGTGCCCCTTCAGCTTTGCTCTGGCTCAGAGCTGGTGAGCTTTGATGTCCCAGCTGTGTAGTGGTGTGTGGTGAGTGTGAGTAACTCCTCCTAGCAGAGGCTGAGTAACTCCTGTGTGTGATCAAAGAGCGTGGCTTCCCGCTTGCCTCCAGCAATTCAGAATTAGGCAAGGGGAAGGCAGCTCAGTTCTGCACTGCTGTAGCTGCACGCTGAGCCTGCACAGAAAAGATCTCAGGACCTGTTCTGTGGGATGCAGGTGGACTCTGGAGCTCAGCTTTGATCAGTGAATTTAGCATTCATTGCCCCCAGAGGAAATTTATAACAAAAGCCAGTTTTGCTCTGCTAAGCTCTTAACGGTTTTGGCATTCTTTGTTTTTTAGCTGCTCTGCCTATTCAGTGTCAAACCAGAACAGGCAGGAGCAGGGCTTTGAGCAGCTGGGCTGTTCATAAGTGCAGGTGTGGTTTGGTGGAAAGTGTTCTCCTGTGCTGCTGCTGGGAATTCCTGTGCAGTGCTAAGCTGGGATACAGAACAGCCACAAGCCCTTGCTGAGAAACACTTCTGACTGAGTGGACCCACTGGGCAGTGAGGATTCCTCATTCCTCTACCTGAGGGGACTTTTGAGGAGAGGCAGCTGCAGAACTGGATGTGGAGAGGAGTGGGATTTCTACCAGGGATATTCCTGGTGTGCCACCAGGCTCTGGGACAGGAGGTCAGCAGAGTTCCTGCTGCTGCTGAGCCACAGGATGAAGCAACTGAGACGAGGCCTTCCCAAATGACTCGTGGAAGATTTTTCCTGGGGTGTGGCTGTCAGGAAGCTGGCCATGACCATTGGCAGCTGGTGTCCCATTTCTGCCCCCTGTTCCAGAAGCAGGAGGTGATGGTACAAGAAGCTCAGCCAGGCAGAACTGACTCCAGTTTGATTTCGCAGTGCACTCCAACATCCCCATGATGGACCAGCAGAACATCTTCCAGAGGCCTCCCCCGGGGGTCAGGAAGATTGTCCTGGCCACCAACATTGCAGAGACCTCCATCACCATCAATGACATTGTGCACGTGGTGGACAGTGGCACGCACAAGGAGGAGCGCTACGACCTCAAGACCAAGGTACTGCTGCCTCTGACCCCTTTGGGACATGCTGGGGCAGAGGGCTGTGGTCAGAGGAATGGCTGGGATGATGGAGCTGCTTCCATTTAGCCCCTGGGGCATGGGTGTTGTGTTGTTTGAGGAGGGTGTTTGACTCCTCATCAGTGTTTGCAGTGTCCAAGCTCTGGGCCAGGCTCCCCATTAAATTCTGAGTTTTTTCAAACAAATTTAAGGCAAATCATAGTCCCTTCCCTCTCTGTTTCACCACAGAACACCTGTAGCTTTTCTGTTTTGCTTTCAGCCTTTTTCTATTTCATCAAAAACCTCTTGCTGACCCCCATAGGGCAGCCCTGACCTGTTAGATCCTGTTCTTGTTTCCAGCTCTCCTGGCCCAGTCCCTGTTCCTCAGCTTTCCGAGGGGGATCCACTGCTCCAGGGCCCATTCCTGGGGGGGCAGAGCCCTGGCAAGGCTCTTGTTTGTACACCTTTGTAATGAGGTGAAGGCACTGTGCTGCTGTTGGAAGAAGGAATTCTGGCAACATCCCTCTGCCCCTGTTCTAGAATGTAATTTCCTAGGGCCAGGTGGCCATTCACGCCTTGTTCTGGGTTAACCAAACCCTTTGATAGTGCCCAGTTTTATCCCAGTTCAGAATGCAGACCCCGAGGCAGGGCTGGGATGTGGCCTGGGACAGGTGTCCAGCAGGTGGCAGCTGGGTCCCATCCACGCCGCCCTGCAGCTGCTGCTGGACACAGACTGGCACTGCAAGAGGCAGGAGAGTGGGACAGGCTGCCCTGGCCCTTGGGGAACATTCAGCAGTCCTGAGATTCTCTCAGCTGGGTGCAATGATTGCAAAGGTATCCCTGCCATGGCAGGGGTGGTGATGCCTTTTCCTGGTGTTAGGAAAATGCAGCCAGACACGGTTAAGAGGGTTGGGGTCTTTCCCTCAGTGTTTGAATCAGGATCCCGTTTGGTGCATCCACTTCCCCCAGGTGCCAGCGTGGCAAATGCACCCCCGTCAGTCACACACACCAGTTCTAGACTTTCCACAGCCCAGATCCAACAAGGGAGCCCAATGCTGGGGCTGGGCTGGGCTAACCCCCAGTTTACAGAATCCTGCTGTCAGGAGACCTTGGCTTCCTGAGCCAGCAGAATGTTTGGTGTCCCTGGCTCTGCAGTTCTGGGCTGTTCAGTCTCAGGGCCTGCAGAACGCTTAAAAAACACTGAGCACTAAACTAAGTAAAAGGTTACAAGTGTGCATGCTGCTAATAGTTGTGAATACACAGAACTGTGTAAAAGGTATATAAAAGAAAAGACAAAAATCATTCCGGCATCAGTTGGGATGGGATGGGCTTTGAGGTCTCCTCCAGCCCAAAGCAGTGTGGGATCCATGCTTTGATGAGCACAGAGCTGTGGGATGCTCACCCTGCTCCTGTCCTGCAGGGGAGTGGGAAAGGCTGCCCTGGCCCTGGGTGGGGCTTGGAGCAGCCTGGGACAGTGGGAGGTGTCCCTGCCATGGCAGGGGTGGCACTGGATGGGCTTCAAGGTCTCCTCCAGCCCAAAGCAGTGCGGGATCCATGCCTTGAGGAGCACAGAGCTGTGGGATGCTCACCCTGCCCCTGTCCTGCAGGTGTCCTGCCTGGAGACCGTGTGGGTGTCCAAGTCCAACGTGGTGCAGCGGCGCGGGCGCGCCGGGCGCTGCCAGTCGGGCTTTGCCTACCACCTGTTCCCGCGCAGCCGCCTGGACAAGATGCCCACCTACCAGGTGCCCGAGATCCTGCGCACGCCCCTGGAGAACCTGGTGGTGCAGGCCAAGATCCACATGCCAGAGAAAACAGTGAGTGGCTGTAGGGACTGAGCAGGGTGTGAGGAGCCCCAGGGCAGGAGCAGGAAGAACACAGAGTGCTGATTGCTGGAGTTCTTGCTTTGCTAAACGTGGTGCTGTCTAGGAGAGCTCAGAGCAGGAAATGTGCATGTTGGGGAAGATGAAATAGGAAAGCCTTAGAGATATGATTACCTTGCAAAAGATGCTGAAAATATGGAAAGCAGAATCGAAATGGAGATGAAGACAAGGTTGGAGTTGAAGAGTAACTAAGAAACAATGGCAGAGCTGGCTGAAGGGAATCCTCCTTCTGCATAGAACAATGCCCTCTGCCCAGGCAGGGCCAAAGGGCAGAGCAAACCCTGCCTGCCTGGTAGAGATTCCCAAAAGCAGTTTTTTAAGGTTTAAAATATAACCCCATATGGTAATGTGATGATTCTTATAGGTTGCATGCAAATGTTGTAGGGTTTGTAGCTTGTCTCAGATTGGTTCAAGAGAATTAGAATATCCAACAAAGATGATTTATTGTACTGTGAATGGCAAATCACCCTATTTTCCTCTCTTTTTGCCTCTTTCTCTCTCTCTCTCTGGCCTGCTCTGAGCTGTGTCTTGCAGCCCAGCAGCCTCTCACACCCACGCTCTTTCCCAATAAATTCCCATGCTCTAAACCCATCTTTAGAGATCTCTGGTTTCTATTTTACCCTCAGAACCAAATCCCACAGAGTTAAATCCTACATGTGCAGATCCCTTAGGCTACAGAGTGTGTCTGGAAGACTCAAGGAGGGCTGAGCTCATATCCCTGGAGGCAAACCAAGTGGGAATTGTGTTGCATTCTGGGTTCCCAAGGGCTCTCCCACATTACCTGTATGGGAAACAGACTCACTTTTTCCCTTTACCCTTCCCCTGCTGTGTTGCAGGCAGTTGAGTTTCTCTCCAAGGCTCTGGACAGCCCTGACATCAAAGCTGTGGATGAGGCCGTGATCTTGCTGCAGGAGATTGGTGAGTTAATTCTGTGTCCTTGAAATGTGTTTGCTGTCTAAACATGGGAATTGGGACTTGGCACAGACTGGACAGGATTGTCCCTGGATGGGGATGGCAGTTCATGGTGACTTTCCCAAATCATGTGTCCTGTGCTGTTTTATTTCTTACACTGCTTTGCTTAAAAATTGGGGATAACTTTCCAAAGTTAAAAAAAAAAAGGGGAGGCAACAGAAAGAAGAGAAGTGGTGATCTGGAGTACAGAGGTGGGAGTTACAGAAGGAAAAGAGAAGTGGTGATCTGGAGTTCAGGGCTGAGGGACAGAAGGAAAAGAGAAGTGGTGATCTGGAGTTCAGAGCTGGGAGATAGAAGGAAAGAGAAGTGGTGATCTGGAGTTCAGAGCTGAGGGACAGAAGGAAAGAGAAGTGGTGATCTGGAGTTCAGAGCTGAGGGACAGAAGGAAAGAGAAGTGGTGATCTGGAGTTCAGGGCTGAGGGACAGAAGGAAAAGACAAGTGGTGATCTGGAGTTCAGGGCTGGGAGACAGAAGGAAAGAGAAGTGGTGATCTGGAGTTCAGGGCTGGGCCTTGCTGACAGTCCTGTGGCTGTGACTGCTGTTCCTTTGTCCTAAGCTCAGTTAGACCTGGGGAGTCCTGGGGACTTGCTGCAGGCCCCTCTCCTTGTGGCTCCTCTGGAGGTTCCCCCCAAATCTCCCCAGCCCTGGCAGTTCCCAGATCCCGTTTTGGCTGCCCTGGGAGCTGATGGATGTGCCACGTGGGTGTCTCTCCTGCAGGAGTGCTGGACCAGCGGGAAGCCCTGACCACCCTGGGCAAGCGGCTGGCGCAGATCTCCACGGACCCTCGGCTGGCCAAGGCCATTGTGCTGGCGTCCATCTACCGCTGCCTGCACCCGCTGCTGGTCATCGTGTCCTGCCTGACGCGGGACCCCTTCAGCAGCAGCCTGCAGAACCGTGCCGAGGTGGACAAGGTGAGAGCTCACCTGGCCCAGGTGGGGAGCGGGGCCGGGGCTGCCCGTGGCTCGCATCTTTTTCCTGGTGTTAGGAAAATGAAGCCAGACACAGTTAAGAGGGTTGGGGTCTTCAGTATTTGAATCAGGATCCTGTTTGATGCATCCACTTCACCCAGGTGAAGTGTGGCAAAATGCACACCTATCAATCACACACACCAGTTATAGACTTTACACATCAGCATATCTAACAAGGGAGCCCAATAATGAGGTTGGGGTGGGCTCACCCCTGGTTTACAGAATCCTCCTGTCAGGAGACCTTGGCTTCCTGAGCCAGCAGAATGTTTGGTGTCCCTGGCTCTGCAGCTCTGGGCTCTTCAGGCTCAGGCCTGCAGAACACTTACAAAACACTGAGCACTAAACTAAGTAAAAGGTTGCAAGTGTGCATACTGATACTTGTGAATACAGAGAACTGTGTAAAAGGGATAGAAAAGACAGAAATCATTCTGGCATGAGGCTGACCTGTGCCCCTGTCCCAGGCCAAGGCCGTGCTGAGCCGGGAGAGCGGCAGTGACCACCTGGCGTTCGTGCGGGCGGTGGCGGGCTGGGAGGAGGTGCTGCGGCGCAGGGACAGCCGTGCCAGGGACAACTACCTGCAGGACTACTACCTGTATGGGCCCAGCCTGCGCTTCATCAACGGTGAGTGGGGCCAGCCTGGCCACACCTGCTGCACAGGGAGGGACACGGGCACTAATGGGCTGTGCTGGGCTGGTCCCCCTGACTGCGGGGCTGGGCAGGGTCTGGCTTTGGCCCAGGACAGGCCTCCTGTTCCAGCCCGGGCTGGTGCTGCCCTGCTGAGGTGACTCGCTCTGTGGTGGGAAGGAGAGGGTGAATCTCATCCCTGGGGCTGTCTCCTCCCTCCAGGCCTTGTCAAGCAGTTCTCTGAGAACCTCTACGAAGCCTTCCTGGTGTCGTCCCCGTCCGACTGTACCATGCCTTCATCCGTGTGCAACCAGTACAGTGAGGAGGAGGAACTGGTCAAGGGTGTCCTCATGGCTGGGCTCTACCCCAACCTCATCCAGGTACTGGTGCTGCCGTCGCTCTCTGGGGATTGCTGTCACAGTGGGTGGCACTGGAAGTGCTGAGCTGCTAGAGATGCTTCTGCTCTCTTGGGAGTGTGTCCAAGCCAGGCTTCCTGCCCTGTGCTCCAGCCTGTGCTCCAGTGCTGTCACTGATCCCCACTCATGAGGAGTGGCCACCCTGCCTTGCGTGGGTCTATGCTTTGGTTCTTTCACTTGGTCTGGGAACCACTGAGTGGCATTTTTTCCTGTTTCTGCATGAGGTGGCATCTTCCCCCTCCTGTTTTCTGTCCCGTGCCTTGCACTGGGTCACTGCCAGGTGTGGTCACCCCAGGAACACGCTCTGCTAACCCATGGAGCTCCTGGGAGTGGAGGGACATCATCCCTGTCACAGGGGTGGCTGTGGCTACCAGGGCTGCTGCTGGTGCAGCTTGTGACAGTCCCCTCCCGTGGCAGGTGAGACAAGGCAAGGTGACGCGCCAGGGGAAGTTCAAGCCCAACAGCTACGCGTACCGGACCAAGGCCGGCACCGTGCTGCTGCACAAGTCCACCATCAACAGGTGGGTGAGGGGGAGGAGGGTCCCACAGGGCTGCTCTGGGGCCTGGCCAGGCTGACAGAGCTGCTCCTGCAGGGAGGCCTCCAAGCTCTACAGCCGCTGGCTCACCTACTTCATGGCCGTCAAGTCCAACGGCGGCGTCTTCGTGCGGGACTCGTCCCAGGTGCACCCGCTGGCCGTGCTGCTCATGACCGACACCGACATCCACGTGCGAGGTGAGTGCTGGGGCTCCAGAGCTCCAGCTGCTCCCCAGGGCTCTTGGGCTGGGCACGCCTTGCTGTGGTGGGGCCATGGAGGTGATGGATGGTGAGCTGTTCCCGGCTGCTGCTCTGCAGGGAGACACAGCCAGCCCCGGCTGTGCCTGGAGCATCCTGGGGGAGGAGCTGAGCTGGCAGGGTCTACTTGTGCCTGGGGATGCGTCCCTTTAGCCCGTGGGGTTGTAGCAGTGCTGCAGTTGGTCTCTAATCCCATGGGGTTGTGGCAGTGCTGCAGTTGGTCTCCAGCCCCTGAGCTCAGTAGGGCTGTGCCATCAGTCACCTCCTGCCAAGCTGGGAGGATCCCAGCGTGTGCTCAGAGCTGCCTGGCTTTGGTGGGAGCTGTTGGCCCAGCTGAGTGTCCGGACCAGGCTAGAAGGAGTGTGGGCAGGAGCTGCCAGGGCAGTGGAGGAGCCCGAGCACCCGTTCTCCCCTCACACGCTGTCCCTCCCCTCAAGATGACGGCTGGCGAGCGACGGTGTCCCTGACGGACAGTGACCTGCTGGTGCTGGAGGGGGACTCCTACACCATCCGCCTGCTGCGTGACTTCCGTGTGTCCCTCTCCAAGATGGTGGAGACGTGCCTGTGCTACGAGATGGCCGCGATCCCCGGGGACCTGCACCACCAGCACAGCCAACTGCTCGACATCCTGGTGGATCTGCTCAAGGGCCCTCCCGGCAGCTTCGGCTCGTAGGCGGAGCTGCAGCCTCGTGTGGGGACTTGTAATTTGTATAAAGATGTTCACAAATGTTTATTTAAATAAAGTTCTATTTATCCCTTGTGAAGTCATCTCTCTCCATCCTAGAAGATTAATGTTGTCTGAATCTCCTGCTGTCGGCTCCGTGCATGGGAAGAGCAGCGCAGTCCCGCCGGGAATGGACTGGGAGTGCCGACGGACCCCGGCTGAGCTCCGTGGATGCCCACCCGCCTCATCCCAGCACCAGCCCTGACTGGGAACCAGGACACGGCTGCTGAGGGCCCTCCTCTGCCCCCTCCCCACGGGGCCGGGCTGGAGCCGCCCCGAGACAGAGCTGCTCCGGGCTCAAGAGGAGGATGGATGTCCCGGCTGTGCCAGGATGGTGGATCCAGCAGCTCCGGCAGGGAGGGGATCGCTGACCGTCGTCTCTCCACGTGGAGCAAGCCCTGAAAGCACTGGATGGAGAGGAATTCCACACGGGATCCGAGGGGCCCTGCCGGCCCCAGCACAGTCGTGGCGTCTGAGTGTGAGATGTGACTTGTCCTTCCCAACCTGCCTGTACTTCTCGTCCTCTTGCGTTGTTCCTATGATTTTTTTTTAATTCCTGTTCTCCCCTCGTGGAGAAGGCCGGATCCCTGTCCCTTGTGCAACACAGGACGTGATTGTAGCTGCCAGGCTGCCTGTGAGCGCCGCTCCTGCGGGAAGCCAGGAGCAGAGGCACAAAACCCTTTGTTTTCTATGAACAGGGACCATATTTCTGTGGAAGGAGGATTGCGACAGGCACAGCACTCACTGAGGAATCTGGAGTTTAATCCCAGCTTTGCCTTGGATTCTCTGTCCGAAGAAGACAGTGACCTACCTCACAGGGCTGTTGTGAGGGTCGGGGTTTGTAACGGGAGCCCTCGGGCCCAGGGCTGTGCCCCCCCCGGGGCCTGGGCTCCTTTCTTTTTATTCCCATTTCTTACGCTCTTTGTACCTGCAGCCGGGAATGGGAGCGAGGCCGTTTCCATGGCATGGGGCTCCTGCCCCGTGCCCCCCCGGGGCCACCCTTTGGTTCTCCCAGTTCTACCATTTAAGTTACTGCTCATGGGCTTTAAGGCGCCGTGGCTGTGCCAGCACAAGGCCCGGGGGGGGCCCTGCCAAGGCTCTGCTCCCCCCGGGGACGCCGGCGCGGGGCCCTCGGAGTCCTGCAGCCTGGGGTCACTCCAAAGTGCTCATCTTCATTTCACTTGCTTGAGGTTGTCACTATTATTTGACCAGTGTTTGTTTCTTTTGGCCTGTATAATGGGCAGTATGGTTTTCCCTTCCAGCAGGTTTAAAAAAAAGAAAAGAAAAAAGACAAAAAAAAAAAAGACTAAGCTATTGTCTAAATGGTTCCGAACTAGTGTGATATTGGGATACTTCCGTGGCTGTTATGTGATACTGGATCTTTTTACAACATAGATTAAAGACAATAAAAAGGGATAGAGTAGGAACTGCCTCTGTCTTCTTCATTCCTTTTTACTTTTTTTTTTTTTGCAAAGTGTGGGTTTTTATGCCTTTTCCTGGGAAAAGGAAAAGCCCCTTCTCTGCTTGGAGTGGTGCAGAGCTGTCCTGGGGCTGTTGGGGATTGAGGGGCTGCAAGGCCAGGCTGTGTCCCCACACTGACCCCAGCCAGAGCAAGGGGACAGTGGCTGTGGGCATAGGGGGGGTGGCACTGAGGGGATGCTGTGTCCCCTCAGTGCTGTGTGCTGCTGGTGCTTGGAGAAACCAGCCCAGGGTGTCCCAGAGCCCAGGAAAACCGACCCAGTGTGTCCCAGAGCCCAGGAACACTGACCCAGTGTGTCCCAGTGCTGCCCATTCCCCCGTGTCTGGAGCTGGGGATGTTTCCACAGCAGCTCTCAAGGAGGGGCAGAGGAGCAGCTCCTCCAGGCACAGGGACCTGGATCTTGTGTCCCACTCCTGTTTGGGGTCTAAGGTCGCACCCAAGCCAGGGTGGGAAACCTTTCCTTTACCTGAGTGGCCGGGAGCACCTCCTGGCAGGTGCTGGTGCTCTCTGGCTGTGCCAGCTGTGTGGCTGTGCCAGCTGTGCCAGCTGTTCCAGCTGTGCCACGGGCACTGAGGGCTCTCCCATGTCAGCCCAAAGCCCCTTCCCTCTGAGCCCAGGCTTGAGGAGCAGAGCCAGGGATGGGAATTCTGTGCCTGGAATCAGAGACACCCGAGTTCCCCCTCCTCAGCGCTCTGCCAGCACCACACCGGGTACCCAGGCAGTGCCACTGCCCCCCCGCCCGGCCCTCCCGCCCCACAGAGTCACACCAGCCTGAGGAGGAACATCTAGAAGCTTTATTTCAACCCTTTACAATAGTAAGAATCACAACATCAAGTCAGGAAATGTTGCTAAGGAGACGACGCTCTTACAGCCCCC
>JAHLSL010000022.1:356368-368761 GCA_025920805.1 Petroica traversi
AGAGGTGGGAAAGGGGCTCCAAGAGGTGGGAAAGGGGCTCCAAGAGGCCTGGGAAGAGCTGCTGCAAAAGAAAACAGAGGAGGCAGAAAGGCAAAGACAAGAGAGGTTTGTTTGAAAAGGATTTAAAAACCAGGGAATTGCCTGGTTATGGCTAAAATCACCTTTTCCCTCTTCCCAAGGCAGCCAAAACACCACTGGAGGGATGCCCAACACCACTGCCAATTCCCAGGGGATTCCAAGGGCTCCAGGAGCTCTGGGCACAGCAGGGAATTGGTTCTTGGCAGTGGGACTTTATCAGCCCCAAAAACAGAGCAGGAGAAACCTTCAGGCCACAAAGGTAACACAGGAGGAACCACTGAGCTCTGCAGTGCTCAGGAGCT
Organism: Petroica traversi; assembly: GCA_025920805.1. Lineage (NCBI taxonomy): Eukaryota > Metazoa > Chordata > Aves > Passeriformes > Petroicidae > Petroica > Petroica traversi. The sequence goes on from JAHLSL010000022.1 coordinate 356,749, forward strand.
GTGGGGTGAGGCTGATGAAGGTCTAAGCTGCTTTCAACATCAGTTTTAAGGGTGACAGATGGAGGGAAGGGGGAAAGAAACCCCACCCTGAGCCTCCCGTGGCTTTGGAGGTGCAGGGTTTGTCATTTCCAGGGAAGCTTTTAAAGCTGACCCCACTGGTGGCCACCTGCTCCTCACATCCTCCCACAACAGCCCTCTCAGGTGGAAAAAACTGAGCACAGAGCAGGATCCTCAGCCAAAAACCAGCACTGACACTCAGGGGGCTGCAGCCCTGATCCTGGAATCCAGAATGGTTTGGGTTCCAGGGGTTTTAAAGCTCATCCAGTCCCACAGGCAGGGACTCCTTCCACTGTCCCAGGCTGCTCCCAGCCCTGCCCAGCCTGGCTTTGGACACTTCCAGGGGTCCAGGGGCAGCCACAGCAAATCTGGAAGTTTATCCTGGAAGCAGTGAGCAAAAGGAATATGGAAAGCAGCAATCACCAGGCTGGGGTTTTTCTGCCACCACTGTGACCCTGACAGCTCATCCTGTCCTGCTGCAAGGAGAGGTGGAAGCAACAGTTTGGATTCTTTTTGTTCCCTTTTCTCACAGCAATTTCTGGTTTGGGATTATAGGGTTTGGATCCTGTTCAGAGCCCTCCCAACTCCCAGAACCAGGTGGGTGTCATTTCCAGCCCTCTGGGGTTTCAGACTTTCCCAATCCCTGGACAGGGCTCCTCCCTGGCACTGCAGGGACACAGCCCCAGCACCACCCCACACCCAGCTCCCCACGTACCAGGGAGCCTGGGATAATGAGCAGATTTTTGGGAAATGCAGCTCTGATTGCTGCAAGGGTTCTGCTGCAGCTGAGTGACCTTGGAAAGGAGTGTCCTGACCCAGGCCAGGCTCCATCTGCTTTTTCTGGACACGGAGGAGGAGTTAAAACATTCCCATGGAGCAACTGTTGGATTGCAGGGTGGGACTGAGAGATCCTGCCTGACCTTGTGGTGCTGAGCCAGGGATTCACCACTGGGGCTGGACCAGAGGGCACCTGGGGTCACTCAGGTCACTGCCCTGACTCTCCAGCTCGTGGCCTCCTCCCACCCCACATCCCCTTCCCAAGGCAAAGGGGGAAATTTGTAAGCACCGCTTCTGATTTAACATTTCATCATCTCCCCTGCTTCAAGGGATTCAGCTTTGAGGGAAAAACAGCAAACTCCGATTTTTTTTTTTAAACAAGAAAGAATTCCAAGTTTAATCCTCTTGGGAGCAAAAGGATTAACAGCAGGTCTTAAGAAATAGGTTTCAAAACCAAAAAAGAGCAAGTTAAAATTCCACATAAAGCACCTCCATTTCAATATTTTTTGACATGGCTACAACAGAATGAGCTGGGCACTTTCCCAAGCACGTGGAGCTGAATTTCACCTGGAAGTTGGTGTGAGGAAGATGGATTTAAGAGCAGGGGCTGAAGTGACCCCAAAACCAGCACCAAAGCAGTTTGGGGGCTCGGCATTGCAGAGCTTCCTCAGCTGGGGGGTGAAACAGCCAAGGAAGTTCTGCTTCCCTCAGGGATCAATTCCCCTTCCTGCCTTTCCTGATAGACTGAGAAGTGGCCAGAGCCATCCCCAGGGCAGCAGGGTCAGAGCAGCTTCCTGGGATCCCCCAGAGCCAGGATCTGCTCTGGGAGTGTTTCAGGATAAGGAGAACAACTCACGGCCTCAGAGGCAGCAGCAACACCAGTGAGAACCCCAGGGTCACCCACCTGCTGAACCCCCTCAGCTCCCAAAAACTCTCCCTCCACTGAAACACCAACTCCTCCAGAACCAGCAAAGAGACTCCATGAAACAAAACACCTGGAGTGAGTAAACGAGGTGAACATGATGTTTATGAATAATAAGCACCTTCCCTCAGATGGGCTCCCAAGGCTTCCCACAGTGCTCACCCAGATGGGAACCTTGAACCATCATGGGGTATTTCCCATTTTCCTTCCCCACAACGCTACACAGAGCCAAAACTGCAGCTGAGAAAAACAATGACCCCCCAATCCTCCCCTGGAGCAGAGAAACAAGGTTTAAGTACAATCCAGATGATCCAACCGCAGCGGTATTGGCTTCATGTCACTGTATTTAAATAAAATTAAGCATTTAAAAAAAAATTTAACAAGCACTAAAATTCCCTGGCAGTGCTGATGCCACTGAGCCCAGCCCCACGAGGCTGTCCCCACCCTCCCTGAGCCAACTGGGAGTGTCACACAACACAAGAAGCCACAACATTTTCACGAAGCAACCCAAAGAATCCCGAGGCAGCTCCCAGCCGGCTCCGACTCACGGGGCCAAGTCCAGGTGATCCCAGGAAGGGCCCAGGGGAGTGGGAGCACAGGAACACGTGGCTGTCCCACTGCAGCCCCAGGCTGGGCAGTCCTTGTGGGTTCCTGCAGCCCCTCAGAGCTTCTTGAGCCTGCTGTACATCTCCCTCTTGCTCTTCTCCCCGGCCCAGGTGCGGCTCTTGGTGCGGAACCTCTTCAGGTCCTCCTTGAAGTCCTTGTGGTGCATTGGGCGGTAGCTCTGGGGCTCACAGAAGCTCTGGGGACAGAGGAGCTGGGTCACCTCAGTGGCACTGGGGTGGTGCCACCAGCAGCAGCCACTGGGGCACGCAGGGACAGACCCCCTGCTCCAGGCAGCCACACAAAGCCCGGGATGTTCGGGTACAGCCACCAAAAGAAGGGCTCTGTGTGCAGGGCTCTGTCCCCAAGCTCCTGGCAGACTGCACAGGCTGGGCTGGGTTGGAGTTCACCTTGGAACAGCACACACTGCAAGGATGCTCAGCTCAGCTGCTCAGAGCAGGGGGCTGATTCCATCCACAAAGGGAACAATGATCGGCAATCACCACTGCGGGCCCCTCCAGCTCTGAGCATTCCATGGTCCCTGTGCCTCGGGACAGCCCCGGCTCGCAGGGAGCCACCGTTGGCTGTCCCTTGCTGCCACCTTGAGGCCTCGGGACAACCCAAAATCCTCGGGACAACCCAAAATCCTCGGGACAACTCAAAGCCCGGTGTGCCCCAGCCACGGGAGCCCAAATTCCAGGCAGAACTGGCTGCCACCAACTCTGAGTGCTGGGAAAGCCACTGTCCCGTGAGGAAGGAGTTGACAGCCCCAAGCAACTGGCCTTGGACAGGCCAAGCATCTCCCATGTCCCTGCAAAGGATAATTGGAAGGCCTGTTTGTGTCACAGCAGCAGGACACATCCCAGGAAATGCTGCAGGAGCCAAGTGACAGGAGAAAAGCCATCCCTGAAATGCTGGGAAGAGCTAGGAGGTGGGTTTGAGTTTCCTTGTCTCAATTAAAGGCTGCAAACTCCAAGCTCAAGTTTCCAATTTTGCTGGTTTAGGACTGTACAAGAACTCAGGTTTGCATTTATTATCCTGCAATTAATGTCAAGCCTTGTCTTCTCCCCTGTTCCAAGCAGCCTGAAATCCCTTCTAAGTGACAGTTTGTTCTGAAGGGGCAGAAACCACTTCTATTTTACTCTTGAGACAAGTGGAGAAGCCCTTCAGCTATGGCAGAAGACAGCTCAGACACACAGAACAGGCTGAGCTGCTCTGGGAACAGCCCACTGAAAAAGAGAGAGGAGGAAAAGCCCCTCCAGCCAAACCACTCTGCCCCCAAGAGAAGTTTGAGTAGGAATAAATTAATATTATTTATCTATTTTTTCTCCTCTGAGTGTGAAAGAGACCAAATAAAAGTTTGGGTTGGAGGGACCTGAAAGATCCTGTTCCTCTCCCTGCCATGGGCAGGGACATCTCCCACCATCCCAGGCTGCTCCAAGCCCCATCCAGCCTGGCCTTGGCCACTTCCAGGGATGAGGAATGCACATTTCTCACCTGGCACCTCGAGAAGAAATCCTTGTAGCCCCCCTTGAGCACGTAGAGCTCAGGATAGTGCAGGTTGGGGTACTCATTGCTCAGCCTGTCCTGCTCCCTCACAAACCGGCACCTGCAGCGGGAAAAGCCCCGTGTTAAATCCCACAAATCCCAGTATCTCCCAAATCCTGCTGGAGGAGCTGGAGCTGCCTGTCAGGGAGAGGCTGAGGAGAGGAATTCCCTCTGCTGCCAGGGATTCCTGGCCCAGGGAGAGGAGCTCACATGCGAGGGCCACGCTCCGAGGAGAACTCGCAGTGGAACACGACGATGACGCGCTTGTTCTCCGACGGCTGGATGGGCTTCTTCAGCAGGAAATTCTCCACCTCCTCTTCCATGTGGAGGTTTATGGCACCCTGTAAAGGCAGAGCCCAGGCACTGAGGGCAGGGGAACAGCCACAAACTCATCTCATGTCCTTGGGGAGGTAATTTCTCATCTGGGTTTGCTGGAGGAGCTTGGATTTCTCTCCGCTTCTCTGGGCACTCTGTGCCAGGGCCTGCCCACCCTCCCAGGGAACAATTCCTGCCCAAAATCCCATCCATCCCTGCCCCCTGGCACTGGAAAGCCATTCCCTGTGTCCTGTCCCTGCACCCCTTGTCCCCAGCCCCTCTCCAGCTCTCCTGGAGCTCCTTTAGGCCCTGGAAGGGGCTCTAACACCACAGCCTGTCTGGGTGACCCATTCCTGGTTGTTTGTCCTTTGAAGCCTGACCTTGAAATGAAGTTTAACATTCCAATTTTAGCTTCCTGAGCTATGAGGGTGCTGGACACTGAGGGTCACATCCTTCTCCGGAACCTCTGTCACCCTGATGGCCCCAGGCCCCTCCTCTGCTCACAGGGAGCAGAATGTCCCCTCCTTTGTGGGGCAGTCCCTTCATGTCCCCCATGTGAGCTCAGTGTCCAGCACCAGGCAGAGGATGGGTGTGACACATCATCTCAGGAGTAACACCACCACTGATTTTTGGGTAAAAATCAGCCCCAAAGGGATCCAAGTGAGCGCAGGCTGCAGCCTCAGACCCCCTGACTGCTCCTATGGGGCCACCATACCTTGATGTGCCCCCCTTCATACTCATAGGGGTATCTACAGTCAATTATCACACACTGCTTGATGGAGCTCTCAAACTTCCCAGTCAGCACAGACACAATCTGAGAAAACAAAAAAAATTCAGTTGTTTCAAGCCATTTTTGTGTTGTTTCCCAGCCACCAGTAAAGAGTTTTTCTGGCTCTCCTTGGAGCACTTACCATTTCTGAGTCGATGTATTTTAAATCTTGATGTTTCCCATCGACAGTGTCAAATAAATAACTCTGGAAGAGACAGGATTGAGAAAATTCCAGCTGTGAGTCACATGGGTGACAGCACAGCAGCCAGCAGTTCACTCTCTGACAGACACTCTGCTGGCCAGAATCTCTGCAGGAGTTAGAACTCCTAAGAATTCTAAAATCAGGCACAGAATTTGGTTTTTTTGCTCCTACACCAGAGGGATTTAACCACAAATGGATCACTTTGTGGTTAACCTGGAACATCTCTTTCTCACCCAGCCTCTCCTGGGTTGTTTGAGGATCAGAGAATTAAATTATAAAGGTTGGAAAAGACCTCAAAGATCAAATGCAAGGAAGCAAGGCAGGTTTATGAGGGCACAGAAAAGCCTCTGTAAAGGGAAGTGTTTTTTCTGGGCTGGTTTGAGACATCCCCACCAAGAGAGGCCCTTAGAACACTTCATTCAGCACTTGCCCATGGAATCTCTGGAATTACCTTGGAGAAGTCCCCAATAAGGTCTCTCTGGTCACTGTCCAAAATGCTCTCAATCTCTGCTGTGGAGGGCTGGGTCCTCACCAGCTTCAGGCTCTGCAGGACACAGCTCCATGAGCACCCAGGGCAGGCACATCCCAATCCCTGTTTCCCACAGCTCAGAGTGCACTCCCAAGCCCTGAACTGCCCCCTCAGCTTTCCCTGCTGGATCAGGGCAAAGCTCAGGTTCTGTGGAACTGCTGCCCCAAAAATCCCACCTGGAAAAGCTCCCTCCAACCCTCACAATCCAGACCCCACCACTGTATCATCTCCCCTCATCAATTCTCTGTCCCAAACTGGATGCTGAGCCACCAACCGTGGAGTCCTCTGAAGTTTCAGGCAGGCTTTTCCTCTTCTTGCCTTTCCCTGGAGAATTCTCCTCCTGGGATCTCTCCATCCTTTTCTGGGTGGTTCTTCCTGCAGTGCCTGACATGGAGGAAGAGCCAAACAACCTGCACCGCTTGGCCTGTGAGGGAAGAGAGGAGCTGAGTTGTCCAGCAGAGGTTTAGAAAATAAAATAAACACGACTCAGGCTTTCAGGTTATTCCAAACTTGGCCTTGTTTAAGGCACCACCACTGCCCAGCAACAGGGGGCTGTTAATCTGAATTATCCAGGCTTTACATTTCCAGTAACACTTGTTACTGGGGGAGCTTGGAGCACCATAAGCAAGATAAAGAGCCAGCAAAGTGCTCTACACCAATTAGCAGCCAATTTATCAGCAGATTAAGGAGCTTTCTGCTGGAGTCTAAACTCCTCTCCCAGTCTGTTATCAGAAGATCAGGTTACACACAGCATTCCAGGTGAGGCTGTGCAGAGCTGAATTCCAGATATGCCAAGATTCTGATAAGGGAACTCAGAGATCTTCTCACATCAATGAAGTGCAAGAAGAAATTTTATGCCTATAAACACCAATTGTGCCTCACTGATAAAGTCAGCCAGGTGAGCTGCTCCAGAAACAAGGGAATTCTGCAGGGGATGGTGCCAGGGCTTGTTCTGCTGCTCTCAGGGGTGCAGGACACAGTGGCATCCCTTGTCCCAGCTGCCAGGGCTGGCTCTGTCCCTGGGAGGGGACACTCACCCGGGTGTCTGCTCTCCTCATGACCAGGGGTGCTGTCCAGAGGCTGGACACATCTGAGGGCATCTCCTCGTCGTTCTGGGGAGAGAAGAAGCTCAAACTCACCCATCTCACCAGGGAGACACTGCAGGAACAGCTCCTGCAGGGCTCAGGCAAATATTCCAGCTGGATTCAGCTGTCAGAGCAGCTGCAGGGGATTTAACTCCATTATTAGTGCAGTTCTTAAAAAATCATGGAACTGAGCCAAGCCATGCTGGAGGAGGTGAGTTTATCAATTCATTGATTGATTGGCAAAGATAAGACTCCAGGGCTTTAAGCATTTCAAATTCACTTGGAAACAGTCTTGTCTTTGAGTGGCTCAAAGCAATCACCACCTCTGACTTTTTCAGCAGGTGTCCAAAAAAAAAAATGCCAACTGATGAAATAATTCCTCAGTTCCCAAACTAAAAATAATTCACTTGTTCACAGCCCAAACAAATCCCACTGGCTGCACTAGGGAAGAGCACTTATCAGATAGGGACACCCCAGTGTGAGTTAAAAAAAGAAGATGAGAACTAATCTCCCTGTGGGAGATGTTGGAACTGGATGGGCTTTAAGGTCCCTTCCAACCCAGACCAGTCTGGGGTTCTGTGATTCCCAAAAACCCACCCTGGTGCAGTTTGAGACCCCCTGACTGCAGACAGAGCTCATTTGGGGATCCCCACCCTCTGCACACACCTTCAAGTCCTGGTCATCCAGCAGCTCCAGGAATCCATCATCATCCTCACTCTCAGAGGAAGGCAGGGAATGCTGCTGCAGGAATGCTGCCCTGGAGCTCTCCTGCTCCCCCGAGGCTGTTTCACCCATGGGCAGCTGAAGAGACACATTTTAACCACATTCCCTCTGCTCCCTGCAGGAGCTGCCCTGGCTCTGTGGTTGCTCCCAGCCCTGAGCACAGCACAGGAGGAATCAGCAGGAGGAAAAGCTGCTGGATGCAGGGAGCAGAGACAAGATTGGCCCCCTCAGCTCTGTTTCTGTACTGTGATTTTTCAGTTGTTTTCTCTAAACAGGATATGAGGAAGGTGAATTTTCTCCCTGGATGTCACATCTGGACACCAAATGCAGCTGCATTGACACAGCTGGGATTGTTGTTCCAAATCCATCTGCCTGAGCATTAAGTATCATTTCAACCCCACATCCCCTTCAGCCACTGAGCAGAACATCAGCTCTGTGCTGATTTATTTTTCCCAAAACAATGTTTCAAATTTCTCACGAGCCAAAGGTGAGAAGAATTCTCTCATCAGGCAGATAAATGAGTTTTTCTATTTGGCACCTGTGTGATATCACCCTGATATAATTTTTTCCACCCCAGAGGATTAGGTGAGAATTAGTTGAAAAGAACCAACTACCAGAGCTGGAGAGGAATTCTGCCTTGCTCCAGGAACACCCTTTCCATCACGGAAGCCACGAGAAGCTGGTTTGGTTGGCTTCTTAAACTCAAATGATTCCTGAAATAAAAACCAGCAAAATTATCATTTCAGCAAAATTACAAGCTGTGTTAACTTGCTTGAAACCTTTTATCTCTTCAAAATTTTTTTTAACTGCCTGATATTTTGGATTTAAGCTCCCTGCTGCCAACAGGAATAGTCTGAAGGTGAATGTTTTCAAACAAAAGATGCTACAGGAGTGTTTCATCTAACATAATCTGGAATTTATGCTCTTGGCATCACCTACAGGCCTCAGGGCTTTTCTATTTCTGTCAGTCAGCTTTTCTGCAGAATAAATCACTCTGGGCAGGCCCAGGAAGCTGAATCCATGAGGAACCAGGGCTGCCCATGGCAGCAGTGGGAAGAGAGGGGGGATCTCCCCAAACACCTTCTGAAGGCAGCTCTTGCCCAGTGGGAATAGATTTTCCTTTGCCACAGCCAGAAAGGAGTCAGGGTCAGTGGCAGAAAGGCAGAACTGGGCAAAATCTTCCCAAATTTTATCAACCTCCCAACAGTTCAAATCAGAGCTGCAAGTTCCCTTCAGAAAAGCTGAGCTGAAGGTGGTTGTGCCTCAAGTGCAGCCTGGCAGGGAGCACCTGAAGCCTTTCCCCCACATTCCCCGTGCTAACCCAGCTGTCCCTCCCAAATGCCAGCAGCAGGAAAGAGCACTCACATTTTCCTTGTTTTCATCCTGTTCCAAAGGCTGGAAGGCATCAGTGTCCAGAGAGTCAGAGTGGTTTCTCTTCAGAGCAGGGCTGCAGCCCAGCAGGTTTTGCTGCAACACAGCAGGGGCAGTTCAGGGCTGTGCCTCAGCCCTTGCACTGTACATTTCAAGCACTAAAAGGGTTAATAAAGCCTGGAAAGGCTCTGACTGCACATTTGTGCACACCCCATGCAGGAATCCTCTGCTGACATCTTGGTACAGGGACCAAAATGCTTCAGTGATGGAGCCACACCACGGAAATTTCACACTAAATTCAGGGAGATTGGGATTTACAAGCTGCAATTTTGACATTCAGCACCCCAGCAGCTGGTGCTGGAGCCAGAAAATTAACAAGTATTCAGCTAAAGGTATTCAACCAAAACCATGCTAAATCCTTTACCATGTACAAAACATCAATCCCACTCTCACTTACTGGCAAGGAATGGATCCTTCTGAAAGGTACTCGAAAGCTACAATGAAAAAGAACCAAGATTTATTTCAATATTTTGATTTAAAGGGCAGTGACATGAATAGAAATCACCCCCCCCAACTCCATAATCCAAAAGAGACACTGAGGAAGAATTGAAAATAGAATTATACTCACTTCAGCCTACTGGGTTTGATTGCTTTCCCAAACCTAAAAGCAAAAAAAAAAAAAATCAAAGATTGGACTCAAAGATCTTGGAGGTCTTTCCTAAATTAAATGATCCTGTGGTTCTTAAAGCAAAGACATGCACAAATAAAGAATTAAAAAATGCAATTTAGATAGACCTTGGTGCAGCCCCAGCCTGCAGGTGCCAGTGCCATGTGCTTGGCACAACTTTAGTGCCCTGGGCAGGGCCAATTCCAGCTGTGGAGCACATGGGGAAGTGCAGCAGGAAAACCCAAAAACCCTCATTAGCCCCTTTGTTAATGATGCCACAAGCCAGGTTTAGCTCAGGGTTACTCACATGTCCTCCATGGAGTCCTGGGAGGTCGTGGGGCCTGGAGAATCCAAAGCCAAACCTGCAGAGGAGACAGATTTCCCACTGATTTATAGCCAGGGGTTATCACTGCTGCAGATTTCCACAGAAAAACCCAATAAATTCACCCTGAAAGCCCCATCTGCAGCCTCAGTGCAGAATAAATAAAAGTTACTCCCCACTGTGGGGTTTGGCCATGGATCTTTAAGTGCCAGAGCTTGGGGAAAAAAGGAATATTTAAAAAGCCCCCCAAGCCCTGCCTGGGCTGTCACACGGAACAGAGTGCTGGCACTCAGCATGGAACACTCTGTTTACCCTCTCACACACACCTTAATAAACAATTTACTCCTTAAGGGTTTTTTTTTGGTTGTTGTTTTTAGTTACACCTCTTCCTGCAAAGAATTTTTGGGCTCATTCCAAAAAAGAAGCTGTCAAAAGGCACTTCTGATGTCCTGGAATTAACAGGAAGCACTTAAAAAGCACAGACTGAGGAAAACCCACAGCATTTCAGCACAGACACATCCAAACGTAGATTCCTGAGGCACCCCAAAAGTGAGGATTTAGCAGGGCTGGTTGCTCTGTCCTGCTCTGTGGTTTGTAAGCTCTACTCATGTTTTAGCACTTCATAAAGTTCTTTCTTAGGCTGAAAGTGCCCTCAAAATGGGGCAAAAATCCAGGTGGAAGCAGTGATTTCCCTGAGCTGGAGCAGTGAAGCACCAGAGGGAATCTACAACAATGGGGTGAGGGCTTATTTAATTTTCAGTGATAAAACACCTCGTGTGAAAACCAGAAAACCTCCCGGGAAGTGCCAAAATTGAGATGTTTCAGACCATCAAGCAACCCTTGATAAGAGGAAAACACAGGACAAAGCCACTCACTGGCACAGTTTGGGTTTAAAGAGAGAATAACACAATGAGGATTTGTTTTCCTTCCCTACTCTCACAATCTGCAGGACAATTAAAGCAAAAAAAAACCCCACTCAGAGCCCAAACCATGAGGGATTTTCCACCTGCCTCCCCCTCCTTCCAAGAATGAGAGGGGCTGCAAGCAGGGATGGTTCTCTCTCCAAACCCTGTAAAAATGCACTGCTTTCCACTTGTTAATCACTATTTATTAATTGAGGAAGCCCTACCTGAGTCTGTGGACTCTGAAGATGATGATCTGTGCAATCCATTTTTGGTTCCCACATCTTGGTCCAGGTATTCACACTGCCTGCAAAGGAAATTTGGGGTTGGATTTGAAAGCAAGAAATACAACACTGCAGGTAGGAACAGCACAGGTAATCATCACCTGGATTTCTAGCAGAGTTTAGTTCTCCTTCCTGGAACTGCAAGCCTCTCTTTAGCAGCCACTCCTTTAAATCCAGGTTTTGCACTGAGAAAGTTGCCAAATTTCTAATTCAAACCCATTTTGATAAATAGTTACCTCCCAAATTTTGTTTTATCTGCTAAATCTCAGCGCTGAGAGGGAAGAAAATCATTTTGAGCCCCACGTATATAAGGGAAATGCTACTTGAGTGAAGCTCCAGCACGTGGTTAATTAAATAAAATTAAAATTAAATAAAAATGTAGCCAGGGCTACAAAATCAAAGGGATTAATAATTTCCACGGGGAGGGGTTTGCAGGAATCCCAGGAATCTTTAGGAGGGAAGCACCACAGAGCAGGTGATAGCAGAAATGACAGAAAAACCAACAAACAAAAAACCCAGGAGGGCCATTGAGACCTGAGTGGGCCAGGACAAAACAGGAGCCACAGAAGGCAGAAACTGGGGAGAATAATGGGATTAGAGGAGCTGAGAGAGCAGGAGAATGGAGCAGCTGGGGCTGGAGCTATGGGAACAGGAGAGGAGCTGCAAAGAGGAGGAGGAGGGTGCAGGAACAGGGCTGGGATGGAGCAGGGAAGGCAGGAAGGGACACAAAGGTGTTTGTGCCAGAGAGGGAAAGGGCTCAGGAGGGAGGAGGATGCCCAGAGCAGCACCAGGACAGGGGGAAGGTGTCCCTGAGTGAGGATCCATGTGGGATGGGGGCAGCAGGAGAGAACCCTGCACTGGGGAGGCATCAGAAGAGCTGGGGGATCCTGAAGGAGCCATGGAAATTCGTGAGATGAGAGGGAAAAAACCGAGGCCT
>JAHLSL010000022.1:382156-396541 GCA_025920805.1 Petroica traversi
GGCCGCAGGTCGGGACCGTGTGCCCGGGGCTCCTCACTGAGCACTGGCCGCGGGTCGGGACCGGAGCCCCGGGACTCCTCACTGAGCACCGGCCGCGGGTCGGGACCGGAGCCCCGGGACTCCGCACTGAGCACCGGTATCGGGACAGGACCGGAGCCCCGGGACTGCTCACCGAGCACTGGCCGCGGGTCAGGACCGGAGTCCCGGGACTGCTCACCGAGCACCGGTGGGACACGTGTCGGAACCGGAGCCCCGGGCCTCCTCACCCAGCACCGGCCGCGAGTCGGGACCGGAGCCCCGGGACTGCTCACCGAGCACTGGCCGCAGATCGGGAGCGGAGCTCCGAGATCCCTCACCGAGCACTGGCCGCGGGTCGGGAGCGGAGCTCCGAGATCCCTCACCGAGCACTGGCTGTAGGAAGGAGCCCCTAGAGCCCCTCACCGAGCACCGGCCGCGGGATGAGGCTCGAGCCCTTGAACCCCTTTCTGAGCACCGGTGGGACGCGGATTCGCCGTCCCGGAGCGCGGTCCCGGGCCGGGGGAGCGGACGGACTTTCCCCTGCCCGGAGCGCAGGAGGACCCCGGGACCGGCCCCCGCCTCCTCCTCCTCCGCGCCCGTCTCTTCCCAATGCAAAGATGCCCTGAAACCTGGGATTTGGGGGGTGGCAACCGCTGAGTTCCTCCTCTGGCTCCAGCCTCGCTCCTCCCTTCCCCTCGCGCCGCAGAACGACCCGTGGCATTTGACAATTTTAATTAAAATCCCGGAAATTTCCACCCAACGGATCACGCATCCTGGCAAGACTTAAGCAGAAACACGCAGGCAAAAAGGCCCTTTAGGGAAGTTTCCTTCAAGAAAAAGTGAAGGAGTTCTGACCCAAACCCTGCTCTTCCCTGACTCGGTCACCTCTGTTTCTCTATTTTTCGACGCCACCGACAAAATGATAAGTGACAAAATCAGTAAAAGGAATAAATCGTGTCCTTAAAAGGCCACGACACGTCCGACTCAACCCCGTGAGAGACCTTGCAAAAGGTCTCTGAAGGAGGATGTTTAACGAGCAGCTGCAAAGGGAAGTTCCTCAGGCGTGGAGATGCCCGGGTAAGAAAAGAAAGACAAACGCCAGAGGGTCCCAAAAGAGCTGCGAAGTTTGATTAGTAAATTATTACACACTTGGCATGGAAATTGGGATGAGTTAGCCCCTTAAATTCTATCAGTACATGGAAAAGAAAGGAGGGAAGAGGTCAGGAAACATCACCAGTCCTGGCTCCAGCGCTGCCCAGGGTGTGCAGGGTCCCGAGGATGCTGCGGGGGCACCTTCTTATGGGTAAGATTTCCCCGCCCCGGCATCAGGTTTCCCACTGCCCATGCAAATTGAGGGAGTGTGCGCAATCCTGCTGCTGGACCCTTCTGGAATTGCGTCGGAGGGCTCTGAGGGCTTGTGGGGATGCTGATCCTCCTCTGCTGCTCTCCCCGCTGGCCTTGGGCTGTGTTTGTTGTGTCTCCGCGTCCCGAGGAGGAGGAGGAGGAGGAGGAGGAACAGCGCTGCCCTATCTGCCGTGCCTCCCTCTCCAGCCACATCCTGTTCTATCCCGCTCCTTATCGGTGTTTGGGACACAGCCTTAACTCCTTGCAGCCCTGGCTGCCACGACTGCATAGATTACAAAACCCTGAAGAACGGGATGGAAACTGGGGGTGATCGCGTGAAGCGAGGGAAGGTCAGTCCTTATCTCCTCCAACACTCCCTGAATCTCGTGGAGCGCGGGGGAGGAACGGGAAATGGCTCCTGGAAAACGATCCCGGTTCCATCCGAGCCAGGGGTTGATTTGCAAGAGCATCCTGGGCGCTGTGCAGGGAAACAATCGAGGCCGGGGGCCGGGAACCACCGGACCTTTCCATGACAAAGGGCACAGTGAGGGACACTTGGGGACACAGCAGGAACCGATCAGCCCACATTTTCTGTCCAGACTGTAAGGGGAGAAAAGCCCGGAGAGGAGGGTGGAATTCTTTTGTTTGGGGCCCCTCCCTGGAGGCACCACCTGGAGCCGTATTGTGGGATCAAGATTAAATTATTGAAAGGATCCAGGTACCCGAGGCTCCACTTTGGGAAATCAGGGATGGAGTCTGTGAAAAAAAAACCTGTGAATGTGGGATCAAATCTGTGGGATCAAACAGGACCCATGGGCTCACGGGAGCTGGTCCCAGCTCAGGTGATGCTCAGCTGGGACTCCACAGTGGCTCCTGGATGGGCAGACAGGGAAATTTCCTTTAATTTCCCAGCCAGACAGCAACTGGAATCTTATCCATGCAGCCACAATAATGGCCTGGTCGTTCACATTCCAGTGGGTTCTTGTCAACAATTAATAAATTAATAGACACAGGAGCACAATATCCAGTATTAACACAGCAGGATGCAGGTGTAGGACCCGGAGGGTAAAGAGTTAAAATCCTTGGAGCAAATGCTCCTGTGCCAAACTGCTCAGGTTAATTTATGGCTCCTGGGTGAGAGGCAGGAATCTGCCAACCTTAACCCCAAAAGAATTCCAGTGGCTAAAGTGCACTGACTCCATGCAGCCCCTGCACTCCTTGATTTAAACTTGAAGTACCACAATGGCAAATTCCTGCTGCAGCAGGAAAGGGAATTTCTGGAGTTCCAGGTGAACTCCAATAAGAGCTGTGGGTCCCAACACCGTGTGGGCAGTGCCCTGGGGTGTGGCATCCTGGGCACCAAGGAGTTAAAGTGCTCCTGTGTCCCAAACCTGGAAAAGGATATGGCTGCAGAGGGGGACCCTCTGATGTTTTCAACCCCTCTGTTTTTTCCAATTTTGGGCTTGCCTTCCTCCTTTTCTTCCTGTAACTCTCTCTGCAGCTGCTCAGTTTTCACTGACAGCAATAATTCAGCTTTTTCCTTCCCTTCTATTTCCTCTCCGGGGTCTTGTTTCTCTGTACAATGCTTTTCCTATCTAAATTCTCCAATAATTCTCTTTCCCTCTCTTCTGCAAGTAGGAGTCCCAAGCTGATAATTTTTCAGGCCCAAGTTTATCACTTTGGATTCTGTAGAAGGCCAGCAGATAAGGGTGTGTGTGCCTCAGCCCAGCTGTGGAGGCAGCCAAGGACTGTTGTGTGAGACAGGGAATGGGAAAGGACAGGACAGCTCTTTTCTGGGACAAACACCTTCTTTCTGGCTCCTGGAGAAAAACACAGCACAGGGCATGGAGGGTCCAACAAAGGTTGATCAATCTGGGTGGGATCAAAACCACCAAAGACCCCCTGGCCCATTTCTAGGAGGATCCAGAGGGTGGACTGTGCTCACTCCTGCTTTAAAAGTTAAAAAAAAGTAGCCCCGTGGTGTGGAAACCTTGGCTGTAAAAGAGTGATCCAGGGCTCACAGGGGCACTTCTGGGATCCTGGACATTGTGTCAGCTGGACTGACCCAGAGCCAGGACTGGTGACCTCCCCTTCACCTTTCTGATCTCCCCCTCTCTCACCTCTCATCTTTTACTCTTTTGTTTCTCTTCTGACCAGAAGAGCAGAAATATCAACTCCCACACTGAATGTGGAATTTGCTAATAAAACTTTGTGAGCTTTTCTGGATCCCTCTGACACCTGTCATTCCTTTTTGACCACGGGAATCTACAATCCTTGGGAGCTTCTTTGCACTTGAGAGTGGGACACAAAGCCAAGGGAGGAAGCTGGAGGAGCAGAGCTGTCCTACCTCACACGGCCCCCTCTCCAGCAGATCCTGCTATCAGTGCTTTGGACACAGCAGCTCATTAACTCCGTGTTTCCCAGGTTTCTGCAGCATCTCCATGTTCTGCTTTCACAGGATTTGGAAAATTGAACGAACACCAAAGACAATGTGGGAAAACAAATGCAACACAACTTTAAGGCTATGCAGAAGTAAAACCATATTCCAGGCTCCCTGGCCATTTTACAATTCCCAGGAAGGACCTCACCCTTCAGGAATTCTCCCTCGGGGTTCAGCAGTGAGGAGCTCCAGGATTTAACAGTGGGAATAAGCTGCCTCCCAGGCTCTGCAGCTTTCTTTCTTTTTGCCACTGGAGAAAGAGGCTTCCTCTTACAGCCACAGGGGTAACACTTCCTTTCCCAAAACATCTCACCCAAGTGGGTGTTTCCTGACACTGTTTCACTCGTTTAGTGGACAATTAACAACTTTAACTCACTTGTTCCCAGCCCAGTCCAAGGACTCCGGGCTCCTGGGATAACACTTCAGATAATTTCTCTCTCTTCAAACAACTCTTCTTTGTAACACTCATCACAAATTGTTCTGTGTCAATGCAGTTTCTCTCCCACATGGACTCACAGCCAGCAGTACCTCCAAACTCCAGCACCTCCCCAGATCCACAGGCACTGGTGAATGCTGTCTAACACAGAAAACAACCCCCAGCCACCTCCCTTTTCCTGGGAGGGGCTCAGGATGGCTGTTCCACCTCCTCCTGCTGCCTCAGGGTCTGGCACAGAGCTGGGGGTGCTGCCCTGGTGCAGCGAGGGGACACCAAGGGGGCTGTGGGGGATGTCCTATAGGGAATGCATCACAGAGCCCCTGATGTCCCCGCAGGGCCAGCTGACCAGCGGCACGTGTGTGTCCTGCATGTGACCTTCCTGATGCTTCAGCAGGCTCCTCTTGAGCACAAATCTTTTGCTGCAGAGAGGACACTGGAACAGCCTCTCTCCCGTGTGCCGGCGCTGGTGGTTCAGGAGGTAATCCTTCCTCCTGTAGGTTTTGTCACACTTGGAGCACTTGTAGGGCCTCTCTCCCGTGTGACTCGTCTGGTGCCTAACGAGCCACGAATGGCAAACAAAGTTTTTCCCACAGTCGCTGCAGATGTAGGACTTGCCCCGGCCCTGGCTCTGCTGCTGGGCAGGGCTGCCCCGGGCTGGGGGCGGCTCCCAGCAGGGGCTGCATCCCGATGTGTCCGTGGGGAAGCTCTCCTCGTTTTCTGCAGGTTCCTCTGTGCCCAGGCTGTCCTGGTCACGGGGCCTGGCTGTGCCTGTGGGAGTCTCTCCACGCTCAGAGCGTGGCCCTGGCCCCTCGCAGGAGGCAGGAGCAGCTCCTGGGCCCATTCCCTTCTCTCCGGGGCCCATTCCCTTCTCTCCAGGGCCCATTCCCTTCTCTCCCGGGTGTGGCTGCAGCAGAGGGAACACCCTCTCACACGTGGGGGCTGGAAACATCTCCCCTTCTCCCTGTGGCACCCGAGGCCGGTCCTGCTGAGAATTTCTCTCACTCTTGTACACACAGGGCTGCTTTTCCAGGCTCTTTTCCTGAGCACTGAAGAAATTGTACTGAGCTTCACCTCCAAGGCTGTTCCCATTCCCCACGGTGGTTGCTTCTAGCATTTCTGAATTCCACTGACTGTCCCATGTCACTCCATGGCTGGGATCTTTGGGAAACCCCTCTCCTGCCCTTCCTGGTAGATCTAAGTCACAGGTCTGGCTCTCAAAGCAATTTGTTGGATGGTCCCTCTTCAAGTTTTCATCTGAAACAGAGATTTCAGAGATTTTTAATTCAGGAGTCCCCTTAGGAATGTCCCTCCCAGCCCACAGCCAGATCATTAATACTGAGAGGGGGAAACAAGTACCAGGAACAAAATCTCCAGGAAAACAGGACTTTTTTTAACCGTATTTTTTTAAATCTACATTTTAAAAAAAAGCACTGCTGCAGCCTCAGATTCAGCCCCTCACTCAGATGACAGAGCAGACACTGTCCCACCTCAGCTCCTCTCCAGACACTGCCCTGAGCAGCTCCAGGAGCAGAGTCCAAGCAGGGCCCTGGAGCCAGCTCAGTGAGGCACAAAACCATGGAACCTCCTGAGCTGGGAGACACCCACAGGGATCATCCTGGCCCTGCCCAGACCCCACAAAAACCCCACCCTGGGCATCCCTGGCAGTGCTGTCCAAGCCCTCACTGAGCTCTGGCAGCCTCAGGGCCATGCCCATTCCCTGGGGAGCCTGGGCAGTGCCAAACCACCCCTTGGGAGAAGAACTTTTCCTGATATCCAACCTAAATCTCCCCTCCTGAGCTAATCAGAAGCACTCTCTGCTCCCAGGACCTCATGCTGTCTAACCAGCACCTGTTTTTTAACAAACAGTCTTGGAAAATTATTTTTCTTGCCTGAATAACAACCAAGTGGAATAATATTTTTGTTGTGGAACTTTCAAAGAAAGCCACTGAATCAAATTGCAGACAAGATGGAAAATCACTCTGCTTAAAGCCCACTCTCTTGTGAGCCCATAAACTGTGATCTGAAGTGAGACCCACTGAGTTCCCTATTCCCAGAAAATAAAGGAATGTGTGTTCCCCAAACACTGATAACTGGATGGCCATGGAGCCAACCAAGGACTGTTGATTAACACGCCATGAGAAAAAACAAGATTTGGCTGGAGAAGGAGGGGCCATGTGGAGATAGGGCAGCAATTTCTGGGACAAACATCCTTGGGGTAGCTCCTGAAGACAAGAACAACACAGAGCAAAGGCAGCAATGAGGCCAAGAAGTGGGAATGTATTATAGGGGGATGATCAAGACCACCAAGAATCCCCAAAGGCTCCAAATCATTTCCAGAAAGGCCTGGAAGACCTGACTGCAAAGGGGAGTGAGAAACTTGTCTTCAGGGCAGGGAATCCTATCCATGAAAATGACTGAGGGTGCCCTTCATCCCCTCATCCACATTGTTGATCAAACAGAGTGACCCCAGTACTAAGTCCTGGGGACAGCATTGGTGACTGGCCACCAGCTGATGTCACTCCCTTGCCCAGCACTTCATGGGCCCATCCCTCAGCCAGGGATTTATCCAGGTAAAAGCACCACAAACTTGATCCATGCAGCCTGAGCACAGCTCTGGGCTTACCTCAACACAAGCCCAAGCCAGAGCCTCTGGCAGCTTTTGGCCAGTTCAAGGAAGAAGGAGCCCCTTCAGCTGACAGAACCCAATTTTTTGTGACTAAATATTAACCAGCAGACTGAAGTTTGTCCCAGTTGTCTCACGGTTAACATGGTAAGGTTGTGACATTTCCTACAGTATTAAAAAATACTCTAAACTAGATTTACTGTCCCCGAAATCCCTGCTGAAATCCATTACTGACCTATACTTGGATCTGCAGAGATTTCCTCTTTCCCCAAGTCCTGCTGTTCAGGGCAGGGTGGCTCCTCCTCTTGTTTAATCCATGAGGAAACATCCCTTGCATAAGCCTGAAATCCTGTTCATTGGGGAGAATTTACACAACTGAGAAACACCGAGGGAATACACAAAGCACAGGTAACAAACCATCAGGGAAGACACAACAGGAAGAGCCACTAAGGGGTAATTCCTGCAGGGGTTTGTGGCAGATCCTCACCTGTGTCAGGATCTCTTGGGAGGTCCTCACCCTCTGTGCCTGGCAGCTCCCTGGCATCCACCTCGCTGCCTTTCCTGGTCTGACTGGATGCCTCAGGCTCGTAAAATCGTTGCTCTGCTAAGGGAGAAAGCCCAGGAGAAGTGTAACAAACCTGCCTAAACCCAGGATTTCACAAGGCTGAAAACCTGCTCTGCTCTGGGCTTTGTTTGGAGGTTGTCCCCCCCAAGCCAAGCTCCCCTAAGCCCAGTTACTTAAGGAAACATGTTGGAAATGTCTAAAAAAATCCCAGCTGGCTACAAACACAGGAAACCAAGTACAGTTCCAGTGGAGCCAACAGGCAGCACTGCTACTCTTTGTAAAGAGTGAGGAAAATCTGCAATGCAGAGCAGCTGATTTGTAAAACAAAGAAGTTCCAAGTGAGAGGGCAAAGAACAGGGCCCTGGGCTCTGCAGCCTTTCAGAGGAGCCTGTGTGCTCCTCCTTATACAGGAAAAGCCCAGAAGGAGGGAAAAGGCAACCTGAAGGAATTTAGGGCAGGGTGAAACTCCTAATCCACGCTTGGATAAAAACCAGCCATGCTTCCACAAACTCCAGAATGTCTGTGAGAAGGGAAAGGGGCAACATCAGCCCTCATCTGTTGGGACTGCTGGCAGACTGCTCAAAACTTCTAAAAGATTTGGAATACATGAGCAGAGGAGGGGAATAAACCCCCACACAACCTGGAATTTAATCCCTCTGTTATGTTTTCCCTCCAAGGTTTGCAGTTACTCACCTGGGCAGGGCTCTGCAGGAGCTTCTGCAGCCTCCTCCTCCCGATCTGCAGTGCACATCTCTTCCTCTTGCTTAATCTGGATTATGCTGTCTTCTGTTAACAAGAACTAGTTATTTTAACACCATACAAAATTAATTCCAATTGTCAGCCCAGCCCAGGCAGATCTGCTCTGTTCTAGCTCACATTCCAGAAGAAACCTCGCTCCATTTCTAGTTCCTGCTGACCAAGGCCTCTTTAAGAGACCTGAAATGTTGGTTACAAAACCCTCAGCAGATGTTTGAGCCTGAGAAACACAAAATTTTCACACAAGTGAAAACACGTTCTCCACGGCCCCAGGAAAGGCCAGAGGCACTCACATTCTTGTCCTTGAGTTCTGTTTCTCTCTTGGCACCGCTGGAGTTCTGTTGCTTCCTTTTCAATCCCTCTCAGTCACACACCACTTCTCGCCCATCAGACAAAACACTCATGAGAAGAGTAAGCAATGAAACTTCATCCAACTACACCTTCCCTGGCACAGATTGAGGCCATTCCCTCTCCTCCTCTCCCTGTTCCCTGGGAGCACAGCCCCGTCCCTCTGGCTGCCCCCTCCTGTCAGGGACTTGTGCAGAGCCACAAGGATTCCCCGAGCCTCCTTTTCTCCAGGCCACACCACCACCCACACCCCAGATGCCCCCAAAACCTCCTACATCCCTCTCCCAGCCATCAGCCCCACTCACTGGTGCTGGTTTCTGTGGGATTCCCTCTCCTGTCCCGGTCCTTGCAGCTCTGTGCACTGGGCTGGTGTCCACCCTCCGCCAGGTCCTGAGTGCTGTGTCCAGCAGTGTCCAGCCCTGCAGGGAGAGGCAGGTGAGGGGTGACTGGGGGGCACCTCGGGGCTCTCTTACTGCCTGTCATGCCCCCCACCACCCTTACAGTGCCTTGGCTGCACGTGCACCCACAGCTCGACTCTGTGAGGGAACAGGATCCCCCTCAGAGCCGTGAGGGAACAGGATCCCCCTCAGAGCCGTGAGGGAACAGGATCCCCCTCAGAGCTGTGAGGGAACAGGATCCCCCTCAGAGCTGTGAGGGATTGGGGCCCACCCAGACCTATGAGGGAACAGGATCCATCCAGAGCTATGAGGGAACAGGATCCATCCAGAGCTATGAGGGAACAGGATCTCCCTCAGAGCTGTGTGGGAACAGGATCCCTGTGAGGGATTGGGGCCCACCCAGAGCTGTGAGGGAACAGGATCCATCCAGAGCTATGAGGGAAAGGGATTCCTCTCAGAGCTGTGAGGGAACAGGATCATC
This sequence comes from Petroica traversi, assembly GCA_025920805.1. Lineage (NCBI taxonomy): Eukaryota > Metazoa > Chordata > Aves > Passeriformes > Petroicidae > Petroica > Petroica traversi. Next base: position 391,566 of record JAHLSL010000022.1, read on the forward strand.
CAGAGCTATTAGGAAACAGGATCCCTATGAGGGATCAGGGCCCACCCAGAGCTATGAGGGAACAGGATTCCTCTCAGAGCTGTGAGGGAACAGGACCATCCAGAGCCATGAGGGAACAGGATTCCTCTCAGAGCTGTGAGGGAACAGGATCATCCAGAGCTATGAGGGAACACGATTCCTCTCAGAGCTGTGAGGGATCAGGGCCCACCCAGAGCTATGAGGGAACAGGATTCCTCTCAGAGCTGTGAGGGAACAGGACTCCTCTGAAAGCTCTGTGGGAACAGGATCCCTGTGAGGGATTGGGGCCCACCCAGAGCCATAAGGGAACAGGATAACCCTCAGAGCTGTGAGGGAACAGGATCCCCATCAGAGTTGGGAGGGATCAGGGCCCACCCAGAGCTGTGAGAGAATGAGTTCAGCCCAGAGCCATGAGGGAACAGGATCCCTGTGAGGGATTGGGGCCCACCCAGAGCCATGAGGGATCAAGGTCCACCCACAGCTGTGAGGGAACAGGATCCATCCAGAGCTATGAGGGATCAGGGTCTACCCAGAGCCATGAGGGAACAGGATGCCACTCAGAACTGTGAGGGCCAATTCCCTGAGCCGTGAGGGATCTGGGTTCAGCCCAGAGCTGTGAGGGATCAGGGTCCACCAGAGCCATGAGGGAACTGGATCCTCTTAAAGCCATAAGAGCCATTCCCTCAGAGCTGTGAGGGATCAGGGTCCACCAGAGCCATGAGGGAACAGGATCCTCTTAAAGCCATAAGAGCCAATTCCCTCAGAGCTGTGAGGGAAGGGGCTTGGCCGAGAGCCATGAGGCAACAGGGATCCTCTTAAAGCCATAAGAGCCAATTCCCTCAGAGCTGTGAGGGAAGGGGCTCAGCCGAGAGCCATGAGGCAACAGGGATCCTCTCAGAGCTGTGAGGGGTCAGGAGCCCACTTAGAGCTGTGAGGGATCAGGGTCCCATCAAAGTCGTGAGGGGCTTGGGGATCCTCTCAGAGCCATGAGGGAATAGGGTCCCCTCAAAAGCAGTGAGGGATCAAGGATCCTCTCAGAGCTGTGAGGAATGGGGTCCCCTCAAAACAAGTGAGGGATCAAGGATCCTCCCAGAGCTGAGGTATTTGTGGATTCTCTCAGAGCTGTGAGGGATTGTGGTCTCTATCCACTTAGGTTGGATATTGGGAAAATTCCTTCCTGGAAAGAGCTGCCAGCCCTGGCACAGCTGCCCAGGGCAGCAGTGGAGTTCCCATCCCTGCAGGAATTTAAAAGCCATGTGGATGTGGCACTTGGGGACATGGGTTAGTTGTGGCCTTAGCAGTTCTGGGAAGTGAATTTGATATTCAGAGGCCTTTTCCTACTTCAACAATTCCGTGATTCTGTGATTCCTGAAAGCATCACTCTGCCTGTGCACAGGGGCAATCTCTATTCTTCCTCTCAGTCCTGGAAAAGCAGTGCCTTTCTGTGTCACTTCACATTTTGTCTCGAATTCAGGGCTCTACTTTTGCAACTCAAACAACACAAATCCCAAAATAGCTCTGAGATTTGTTACAAATACATATATTTGTCTCAGAAATTCAGGAGAGCTGTGCTGGAACAGAGAAACTGTGACTGACTCTAAAATACTGTGTCACCTTCTGGTATCAAAGGCAGCTTCAAAAAGTGATGAAACATGGAGCATGTGAAATACAGAAACAGCCCAGAAAGATTGTCTGGAGAAAAATCCACGAGTGCTGCTGAGATGATCCCAAACAGAACTCAGGATATTCTGGTTCACAAGAGAATCACAAATGTCCCTCCACTGCTTTACGGGGAGCTTCTTTATCCCAGAACATATCCTGCTCTTAGAGAATCCTGGAATGATTTGAGTGGGAAGGGACCTTAAAGCTCATCCAGTGCCACCCCTGCCATGGGCAGGGACACCTCTCACTGTCCCAGGCTGCTCCAAACCCTGTCCAAGCCTGGCCTTGGGCACTGCCAGGGATCCAGGGGCAGCCACAGCTTCTCTGGGCACCCTGTGCCAGGGCCTCCCCACCTCCAGCCAGGAATTCCTGCCCAATATCCCACCTAACCCAGCCCTCTGCCAGCAGGAAGCCTTTACCTCAACATTATCCTGCAATTTAGGGCACTAAGAACATGAAAAAAAAATGGCGCTATAAAATGAACCAAGTTCTAACTGGACCAAAAAAACCACAGAGTGTAATTTTCCTTCTCCCTGTACTAAAGCAGCAAATCAGCCAAAATTTTAGGGAAGAGTTCTAAACTCAATTGTTCTTGAGTGAGATCTGACCAAGCAGATTGTGACTGGAAGTTGGTTTCTGTATCCAATAATTAAATCCACAGGGAGATGAAACCCCAACGGTTCCATTGTCATGACACCACCGGGCCAAAAGGTTTGATGTCTCCATGAAATTCTGATAAAATATTGATCCATGGACTTCCTTAGGAGGGTACAACTCCACTCAAATCACCTGATGGTCCACAGAACCCATGGATTCTTGGATAAGAGGAAGCTAAAAATGTTCTTTACAACTGAGCTTTTTGACTGAAAACCCAGATTTTATGCTGAACCAGTAAGGATAAACTTTTCCGTGGGAAGCAGAGCTCTGTGTAACCTAAATAATTAGGGTCATTATTATTTAGCTGTTTTGATTTGATAGCTCTGTTTATTTCCAAATTCCCTCTGCTCCACCCTCTATATTTGGATCTAAATTTGTGTATAAATTACAATATTCTGCTACTCTTGTGACAGGGACTCTGGGGGGCAACAACCACCCTGAACTCGTGTTCAGAATAAACAGCTGATGTCAAAACACAAGTGAAGTGCACCAATAAAAAAAAACAAAAACACAAAAAAACCCCAGAAACTAAATATTTTTTCTCTTCCTGGCCTCAACCTAGCACGACCACAACACTGCAAATCTTCTGCTGGCTGTAGGATCAACAAGATCTGTGTGATAACACCCTATTTTTAGGCATTTTTATACTTCAGGTTTGTTTGGATCTCAGATACACCCATGGAGAACCATTCTCCTGCTCAGTTTCCACCACAGCATTAAAAAAAAAAATTAAAAACAATTGAACCCTACTGGGGATTTTTTGATTTGAGGTCAATTTCTGTCTCTCCATCCACAAGGTACCATACTACAAAATACCATTTACAGCAGGTAAAATGATTTGAAAAATGAAAAAAAGCATTTAGAACTTCACAGGCTTAATGTGATTTTTATTAAAAATCAAGTCTTTACTGCTGCAAATTTAATCAGCATTTTTCAAATGGATAGAAACAAGTTCCCTGCCCTGAATGGTTTTCAACTTAATGACTCCTTGTATTCTGAGGGGTTCATTCCAGGTGTGCCAGACTCCTCTCCTGCAGTGCCTCATCCTCCCAACACTTTCACCTTCCCAGCAATAAAACTCCATGGCTTCCTGCTCACTTCCCACCTCAGCACGGTTCCTGCCTCTCCTCAGCCCCCACATTCCAGCAAAACACCATCCCAGAAATGCCAGGGATTCCCACACCTCCAGCAGCACAGGAGCTGTGGGATTGCCCAGAACTCACCCACACCAAGCTTGGAAAACTCCACGCCCTCCATGGCTCCCTTTGCATATGGCTCTTCCTCCTCTTCCTGCTTCACAGTGACTGCAAAGCTGGGCTCTGGAATGCTGCAGTCTGCTGAGGAAAAGAGGAAACTCCTTTACTGGGAAGGAGGAAACTCCTTTGCTGGTTATTGAAGCAGCACTGGACTCCTCCCTTGCTGCCCCAGGAAGTTTGGGCCCACCCAGCCACCCTGTTGCCACCCAAAACCTCTCCAGCACCTCCCATTCCAGCTCCTGGGAGCTCTGCCCTGCCCTGCATTGCATTTCCCTGTCCCCCCAGTTCCAGAGGGTCCTCCACACCCTCGAGCCCCTTCCACAACACTCACCATGGCCAGGTTCAGCCAGCCCTGCTCTTCCCTCCTGGTTTTCCTGAGTTTCTCTGCTGTCCCAGTTGCTCACATCGAGTTCAAACAGCAGAGACTCTGCCAATGACAGAAATCATGGAATCAGATCACAGACTCCCAGGAGGGACTGGGTTGGAAGGGACCTTCAGGATAATCCACCCTCTGCCATGGTCAGGGATACTTTCCACTATCCCAGATTGCTCCAAGCCCTGTCCAACCAGGCCTTGAACACTTCCAGGGATCCAGGGGCAGCCACAGGGCAACCTGTGCCAGGGCCTCACCATCCTCACAGCCAAGAATTCCTTCCTCACCTGTAATCCTAAAAATCAAACCTGTTACATTTTTTATCACCCTCTGTTACTCCCTCTGAACCTGCTCCTTTTGAGATCCAAGAAGTTCCCTCCGAGCAAACCAGGACCATCACCTTGAGACAGCACCACATGACCCTCACCCCCAGGATTAAAGCTTTAATTCAATCCTTGCCTGGACCTGGTTCTGCTGGGATCTCTCCAGGAGCTGCCTCCTCCTCATTGCAGGGCGCTTCTCCTCCCTGGAGCCGGGACAGGAGGGCAGGTTCAGAGATGACATCGTCTGACAAGGAGAAAGGAATGTTTCCATGCTGAATCCACAGGGAGGAACACACCCAGCTGTGCTCCCCAAACCAGCTCCATCAGATACCACACATGGCTGGGCAGCACAGAGAGTCCTCAAACACAGGCACCAGCCTCACCATGTTCCCAAAAATCTGCTTCTCACAGGCACCAGCCTCACTGTGCTCCCAAAAATCTGCTTCTCACAGGCACCAGCCTCACTGTGCTCCCAAAAATCTGCTTCTCACAGGCACCAGCCTCACTGTGCTCCCAAAAATCTGCTTCTCACAGGCACTAGACTCACCATGCTCCTAAAAATCTGATTCTCACAGGCACCAGCCTCACTGTGTTCCCACAAATGTGCTTCTCACAGGCACCAGCCTCACCGTGCTCCCAAAAATCTGCTTCTCACAGGCACCAGCCTCACTGTGTTCCCACAAATCT
>JAHLSL010000022.1:488203-507998 GCA_025920805.1 Petroica traversi
GCCTGGGATAGAGAAAGGTGGAATGGATGATCCTTAAGATCCCACCAAACCATTCCAGGGCTCCACGACCACCTTGATATTCCAGATTTACTCCTTCCTTGGAAAAAGTGAATTATCCAGGTTGGACACAGCTTTAAATCCCGCTGGCTCTGACAGTGCCCTGCTTGTCCTTGCCCTTAGATCATGAAGACCCTGGAGCTGCTGCCCATCCCCACCAAGAACATGCTGGAGGAGAGCAAGGTGCTGCCCATCATCCAGCGCTGGGCTCAGACCAAGACAGCAGTGCCACAGCTCAGTGAGGGTGATGGATACTCCAGTGAGAACACATCCCGAGCCCACACCCCTCTCAACACCCCAGAGCTCTCAGCCAAGCAGGTGGAAGGTGACACGGACACCCCAAAGAAGTTGGTGTTCCGGAGGCTGAAGATCATCAGTGAGAACAGCATGGACAGCGCCATCTCGGACACCACCAGCGAGCTGGAGGGCAAGGAGGGCAAGGAGGACCTGGACCAGCTGGAGGCAGCCCCCCATGGAGGTGACAGAGGAGCAGCAGCAGCAGCAGCAGGAGGTCAAAACCACCGTGGAGGCACCAGTGGAGAGCAGTAAATCCCAGCCTGCAGAGCTGGAGGCTGAGCCTGAGGCAGAGGTCAAGGAGAGCAATGGAGCCAAGCTGGAAGAGCCCATGGCCATGGAAACGCCGTCGCAGGATGAAGAGGAAGGAGTTTCTGATGTGGAGAGTGAGAGGAGCCAGGAGCAGACGGATAAAATCGTGGATGTGAGCGACTTGGCCACCAGGCTGCTCGACAGCTGGAAGGAGCTCAAGGTAAGAGGCAGCTCCAGCACTTGGAGCTGAGGAAAATGTGGATTTGGTGGTGGTGTGGTGCAAACGGGGCTGGTTTGGATGTCTTTTGGTCAATATTTGGTAGCTAAATGGTGTTTTCTACACAAAAAGTGCTTTCTGTATAAGTCCTCTGGTGCCAACTGCCCTGGGTGTGACCTGAGTGATGTCCAGGTGTTGGAACCAGCAGCTGGTTGGGTTTGGGCTCACAGGACACTGAGGTCATCCCGTTGTTCTTTAGGCTGTCCAGGGAAAGGAACTGAGATTCCCATGAGCATTTTGGGTGGAAGGGGCCCTCATCCATCAGTGCTGAAACAGATTGAGGGACTGTCTGCTCCTGGATTCCATCCTTGGAAGTGTTCAAGGTCACTCCTAAACGCCCCATCCCTGGAAGTGTCCAAGGTTGGACAAGGCTTGGAGCACCCTGGGGTAGTGGAAGTTGTCCCTGCCTGTGGAATTGATGATCCTTAAGGTTCCCCCCAACCCAACCATTCTGGAATTCTTTGGATTCAGTTATCCCAACATCCCCAGCTTCTCCTGTCCTTTCAACATCTGCTTTTCATCTGCACCGTGTGGAGCCTCCAGAGAAGGGTCCGTTGGCCATGCCAGGTTCTCTCAAAGTGTTGGATCAGGGTGTTTGCAGTTGGAAATGCCCAGATTTGGGTGTTATTTGGGACTTCAGTGATTCCATTCCCAACAAAGTCTTCTGGAGCAGAAAACCTCTTCAAGAGAAGGGCTTGGTGGCTCCTCTGGGATCGTGTCCCTGTCCCATAGGTGGCCAATGTGATCTGCAGCCAGCAGCTTCTCTTTGATGGGATTTGGGATGACATTCCAGTAGCAGTTTTAAACTAAAGGAGGAAAGATTAAGATCAGTGGTTAAGAAGGAATTAATTCCTGCTGTGAGGGTGGGGAGGCCATGGCACAGCCTCCCACAGGAGCCCTGGAATTGTCCAAGGCCAAGTTGGAGCTTGGAGCAGCCTGGGACAGTGGAAGGAGTCCCTGGCCCATGGCAGGGGGTGGCACTGGATGTCCTTTAAGGTCCCTCCCCATCCAAACCATTCCATGGTTCTGTGGTTCTTGCTCTCCATTCAACACTTCAGTCATTCCTGGATTTTCTTTAGATCTTTGGAAAGGCTTCACTGATCTGCTGCTCCTGTAGGATTGCATTCCATGAATGATTTTATATTCCTTGTATTCAAGGGCAGGAGGGGTGGGAGCCTCTTCAATAAATCCAAACCCAGTGATTCCTGAGGATCCAGCAGGAATTGAAGGTGCTGCTGCAATTCCAGCTTCGTGTGGGCTTGGTGGGACTTGGAGGCTCTTCTGCCCTTCTCTTAATCACCAGCCCAGCTTTAATCACTGGAAGCAGCAAATTTATGTTTTCTGGTGCATCACAGAGCTAAGGAGTTCATTTACCCATTGACTTTGCTAATGAGTAATGATTGAAAGAGGTTCATTAAAATAATGGGTTTAATTGTGCTGCGGTGCCAGCGCAGGTGGAGGTAGACCCCACCTTAAGCTTTGCTTGTGCAATTCTGGAGCTACAAACATCAGGATTTAGAAATGCAGAGATTCCCAGGAGAATTCAGGGACATTTTGCCTCAACCTGAATTTTTCAGGAGGATCAGCTGCTTCTGGAAAATTCACAGATTTTGGGCACAAATCATTTGTGCCACGAGTCTTAGAAGGGGAAGAAATGAGGTGACTAAAACACATTTCTGTGCAGAGGTTGGGTTGTGGTTTGGGGTTTTCCTTCCCTTTTCTCCAAGTGGATCTGATCTTTTACCAGATTTGAATTTGCAGACTCCTGGTGTGGTTTTCCCCTTGAAGTGACACCGTCAGGTTGAATTTGTGGTTAAATTGGGAAAAGTCCTTTCCCACCATTGCCAAGAGAATTGTTAAGGTTGGAAAAGACCTCCAAGGTCGAGTCCAACCTGCTTTAAACTGAAAGTTAAGCCAGGCCTTAGTCCTGCTCTGCTTTGGAGACTTGTTTTGGGTATCCAGACTTGAGATTTTCCTTTGGAACGGCCGTGTTCCCTTCCACACTCACGTGCATGGAGCAGCTCAGAGAAAATGATAAAATATTAATAAAATGTGTGAAATTTCACAGAACTCCCCCAAAACACTGGTTGGAGACCAAATTTGATGTGATGGTGTCGTTTCATCCCCGTGATTTGTGTTTTCTTTGGAGCTTTGGAGAAGCTCATCTTGGGAATCTGTAGAATTCTGTTGGAATTTTGGTTGGACCATGGAGTCCCAACACATTCCCATATTTTAGTTGTGGATTCCCATCCTCTCCGTGCATTTATTAATGAACCTCAGCTCATGGTCTGGTCATAGGGATGGGCTTGGATCTCATGAGCTCAGAGTAATCCCAGCAAATCCACCCCAGAAAAGCTGAATTGTGTCACAGGGCTGTGACAACTCATTTCTCTCCTGTGGAACAATTGTAGGGAAACTGGGAGCTGGGAATTTATCCTGCCCTGGACTTTCTCATGGCTCTGGGAGTTAACTGCCTCTGTCCAACTCTCACCTCACCAGGTGCCACCAAAACCCACCCCGGATGTCTAAAAGACAAACCCAAGCTGGAAGGGGGATGGATGATCCACCCCCGGGTGCCTTTCCCATCACATCCCAGCTTTGGAAAAGCCAGGATTTTGGATTGGTGGAACCCCTGCCCTTGGCTGGGGGGTGGGAGGGTCGGAACCGTGGTGACTTTAGCGCTGTCCTCTCCAGCCTTGCTGATGACCCCCTTGTAATTTCCACCGTTTCCATCCAGCTTCTCCGGGCAGCCAGAGCTGACCAAGGGGCTCCTTTTCTCCAACTCCGTGCAGAAGAAGGGAGAGGACATAGCGTGAAGAGCCGGGAAGATGGTTGGGAAGCTGGCTGATGCATGAGCAGTGTGATAGGTGAAAGGAGGACAGAGGTGGTTAACTCGGGGATGCCGACGTTATTTTGGTGCGTCCATTGCCGGCAATGGACGTCGCTCCGGGGAATTCCCAGCTCCTGGCCTGAAAGGATTAAGTGAGCTTGATTTTTTTCTCTACCTCTACACACAGGACTTGGAAGTCCTCCCAGGGCTCCAACACTCCGTGAGCACAACACACACTCACATTCCCAGAGGGATGAGTTTTCAGCCCGGGCTCGTGGGCGCCGTTCTCGCTCTCCGAGGAGGCACCGCATGGTTTCTCCCGGGCTGAAAACTCTCCTGGCTGCTGGACACAGCAAGGGCACAGGTGGTGGCTCCACGTGGTGTAGGATTTAACTCTGTGGGGTTTGGTTCTGAGGGTAAAATAGAAGTGAGAGATCTCTAAAGATGGGTTTAGAGCATGGGAATTTATTGGGAAAGAGCGTGGGTCAGAGGCTGCTGGGCTGCAAGACACAGCTCAGAGCAGCCAGAGACAGAGAGAGAAAGAGGCAAAAAGAGAGAGCAAAAAGAGGCTGATTTGCTGTTTACATTCCCATACAGGGTTATATTTTAAACCTTAAAAAACTGCTTTTGGGAATCTCTCCCAGGCAGGCAGGGTTTGCTCTGCCCTTTGGCCCTGCCTGGGCAGAGGGCATTGTTCTATCCAGAAGGAGGATTCCCTTCAGCCAGCTCTGCCATTGTTTCTTAGTTACTCTTCAACTCCAACCTTGTCCTCATCTCAATTTCAATTCTACTTTCCATATTTTCAGCATCTTTTGCAAGGCAATCATATCTATGAGGCTTTCCTATTCCATCTTCCCCAGCATCGTGGTTCTTGCAGGTGGATTGCCCTCAGGTAAGGCTCATGTTGGAGGTGGCCAACAGATCTTGTGTAATTCCTGGAACACGCTGTAGGACTGAGCTTGGGAAGCTCTTCCCAATGTTCTCCTGATGGCTGAGGTTGAGTAGCTGAGCTGAGGGACAGAGAGGACGTTTTGGTGCCACTCTGCCTCATGTGGGGCTGAGCTTTGGGAATCTTCCCCACCCCAGAGGAGGCCCTCACCTTCTGGGAGAGGGCAGCTGGGAGTTGTGGCTCTGAGGATCCACAGCTCTTTCCTTGTGAGTTGGAGACGGTCTTGGTTTTAGGAAAAAATCTTTTGGAAGGGCTGGTCTTGGGTTTAAAAGGTTTTAGTTGGACACTTCTGGCCTTGCACGCGTTTGTGGTGACTCGGAGCTCAAGGCTGAATCCTCTCCCCAGCTTGGGCCAAATTGGACTTTTTATTTTGCACCCATTGAGAGCTTAATAATCATGGAATCAGGGAATTGGTGAGGTTGGAAAAGCCCTCAGACATCACTGAGTCCAGCTCTGCCGAGGCCTCCACTGCCCCATGTCCCCAAGTGCCACATTTATGGATTTTAAATCCCTGCAGGGATGGGGACTCCCCCCCTGCCCTGAGCAGCCTTTTCCACTGCTGGACAACCCTTTCCATAAGGAATTTTCTCAATATCCAACCTGAACCTCCCCTGGAGGCCATTTCACCTTGAATGGGACATCTTGGGTGTCCAAGACCGACTGAGCTTCCATCTTCCCCTGGGATTGTCTTTCCAAATCTCCTCTGATTTATCCTGGTGAAATCCCTTGAAACTTTTCTTGCCAGTTCTTTTCCCAGTCCAGCTTTCCTGGAGTGCCTGGCTCTGGCTCCAGCACGCACATCCCGTGCTTTAATCAGGAATTTTACAATTTGTTATAACTTGGAGCAGGGAATAGTTGGGGAAAACAATAGGATTGGGGAGCAGCCAGACCGTGGTTTGTTGGGGGATTTTCTGGCCTTCCAGCAGGGATTTCGTGGTGTTGGTCTGTTGGGGAAGATGGAATAGGAAAGCCTCATAGATATGATTGCCTTGCAAAAGATGCTGAAAATATGGAAAGTAGAATCGAAATGGAGCTGAAGACAAGGTTGGAGTTGAAGAGTAACTAAGAAACAATGGCAGAGCTGGCTGAAGGGAATCCTCCTTCTGGATAGAACAATGCCCTCTGCCCAGGCAGGGCCAAAGGGCAGAGCAAACCCTGCCTGCCTGGCAGAGATTCCCAAAAGCAGTTTTTTAAGGTTTAAAATATAACCCCGTATGGGAATGTGATGATTCTTATAGGTTGCATGCAAATGTTGTAGGGTTTGTAGCTTGTCTCAGATTGGTTAAAGAGAATTAGAATATCCAACAGAGAAGATGATTTATTGTATTGTAAACAGCAAATCAGCCTCTTTTTGCTCTCTCTTTTTGCCTCTTTCTCTCTCTGTCTCTGGCCTGCTCTGAGCTGTGTCTTGCAGCCCAGCAGCCTCTCACACCCACGCTCTTTCCCAATAAATTCCCATGCTCTAAACCCATCTTTAGAGATCTCTGGTTTCTATTTTACCCTCAGAACCAAACCCCACAGCGTTCAATCCTACATTGGTCCTTCCTCTTGCTCTGCTCTATCCCTTGGGATCACGCTGGAGCTGCAGAGGGAAGAGAGGAGAGGAGGGAGGAAGGGAAGGAAAAGGATCCAGCCTGGCAAGGGATGGATTTGGTTGTGTTGTGTTCCCTCATCAAGTCAACAGAAATTCATGGAATGATAGGATAAACTCATGGAATCCTTAAGGTTGGAAAAGACCTTTGAGATCATCAAGTCCAACCTTGAATTCAGGATTGTCTGGCAGCTGAGGGACAGATTTATGGAGAAGATTCCACCAAGGCACAGCCTTCCCTTCCACTGTGGAATCCCTTGAGTTGTGACTCCATCCCGCTGCTCCTTTCCCTTTCCCAAGCCAAGGGTTGTGCCTGAGGCTGGGCAGCCTCAATCCCATTTTCCCCCCTCTCTTTTGTGCTCAGCAGGCTCGTGTCACTTTTCCTTCTGTGTTCAATTTTCCATGCAATCCCTTCAAAGCTGAGCTGGGAGCCATTTGGAGCCCGTTAGCGACGCCCGCGTTTTTCAGGAATTCTCCAGCTCCCAGCCAGCAGCTTCTGTTTCCAAAAATAAAATCAGGAGTTTCCCCCAGCCTGGCCTGAGCAGCATCTGCTTTTCATGCAGCAATTTGGACAAATCCCTCCGTTTGTTCCTGGTTCAAAGCCTTTGCTGCATCCATTTTCCCACGTGGATGCTGGAGGCTCCATTGAGTAGAGCTGGAGCTGCTCTCCAGCAGGAAGGAGCTTTCTCCTTGCTCAAAATCATCTTGGATTTTGATCTTCCTGGGCTTTTTAGGGCTGGCCAGTTTGTTGGGATGGACACTGAGATGGGCTCCCGTGATGTCCTGGTGATGCTAAAGCCAGGCTTGGCAGGAGCAGCAGTGCTGGGGTTGCTGAGTCCCTCACTCCAGGTTCTCCTTATCCTCCTCCTCTTCCCACTGAGCCTTTTCCCAGTGATTTCCCCTTCCCCATCCTGCTATTTCATGGATCTCTTTAGGAGCTGGGGAGTGGATGTGGTTAAGCTCTTCCCAACTCTTATGTTGTCCTTCAGCTCCAGGCAGTTCATCCATGGTCCCATTCCTTGGTGGCTCCTCATTCCCCCTGGGACCAGCCCCGGGCGGATTTTTGGATGTTTTTGGACATTTTTAGGAGCTCAGTGTGGGAAAGGAAGGGGAAAATTGGGAAAACCCATTGCTGGGAGGTGATTTTGGGGCTTCAGAAGCTGCCCCTGTGGTCACCTCTGTCCCACATGAGTTAGGGAGAGGCAGAGTCATCCCTGCCATCCATAGCTCTGGAATTCTCTAGGAAAATACAGTTAAATCCATGGATTGTGGCTGGATGGGGCTTGGAGCACCCTGGGCTGGTGGGAGGTTCCCTGAGCATGGTCAGGGTTGGAATTGGGTGAGTTTCAAGGTCCCTTCCAGCCCAAACCATTCCATGATCAGACATTTTGTGGATGACATCATTTATAAATATATAAATCCTAGATAATTACAGGCTCATCCCTCCCCACCCCAAACATGGAGCTGCTGCTTTGTTTCTTTACATTTCATCTAAAAAAAACCCAGGATTTGGAGTCTTTTAACCCATAAAAATGTATAAATAAATTAAAACAACTAAAAAAGGCATTTTTAGGGAATTTTAGTGCCTCTCTTTTTTGTGGATTTTTCAAACTGCACGTGCAGTGTTTGGGCTCCACAGAAAAGCAAAAATGTCTTTAAAAACCTAAAAATCTTGGCCCAAATCCCTTTTTTTTTTTTAGCCAGCAGCAGCACTTTTGAAGTGGTTTTGCCTCGTGGACAAACCACAACAGGGCTTCTTCTCCTTTTCTTTTTTTCACTGAAGGAAATTCTCATTTTTAGCCCATCTGGGGCTGGGGGGAGGGCAGGTTGCTAATGAGCCCCCTGAGCCACCCATTAATTAATTCCCAAACAGCTTTAAAAACTCAAGGAATGAAATAAAAAAGGATAATCAGTAAAATCTGAGAGTGGAGTCAAGGTAAACTCCACATTTCTGAGCATGTGGGGGGCTTTAAATTCCCAGCTGGAGCTCCCCAAAATAATTTATTTGTATTAAACTGAGCATCTCCTTTGGGATTTAATGGGATTTTTTGGGATGCAGCTGCTCCTCCATCAGGGCTGCTCCATCAGGCGTGGTTTGTCACATTTTTGGGAGTTCTTGGGAATACTGGGTTCCTTCAGGAAGGGAAGAGAAGCTGGGATTAAACAGAAATGAGCTTTTTTTCCCCCAATAATCCAAAACCTCTGTAGGATCATGAGCATCACTGAGATAAAATGGGATTTATACTGGGAATGCCAGAATGTTCCAATTAAAACTACAGTGGAGCAGGGAAAGGTGCTAATAAACCTCATTTCTTAATTGGAGGGATCACAGTTGTTTGCAGTGACATGGGAAAAGTTGTTCCTGCCCATTCCAGTGGGGTTTAACAAAGATCTTGTGCTAAACCTGGATTTTAGGCAAGTTCTGATCCTTATTCCCAACTCTTCTTCCCTTCCTTCCCATGGTGCCAACTCCACCTGGAATTCCAGGACCTTTGTGATCACCCAGTGCCCCCCTTGGGTGGGCAGGGACACCTCCCACTGTCCCAGGGTGCTCCAAACTCCATCCAGCCTGGCCAGGGATCCAGGAGCAGCCACAGCAAATCTGGGAATTCCATTCCAGCCAGGAATTCCTTCCCAATCTCCCATGGCAGTGGGAAGCCATTCCCTGTGTCCTGTCCCTTGTCCCCAGTCCCTCTCCAGCTCTCCTGGAGCCCCTTCAGGCCCTGCCAGGGGCTCTGAGCTCTCCCTGGAGCTTCTCCTCTCCAGGGGAACATTCCCAGCTCTCCCAGCCTGGCTCCAGAGCAGCTCCATGGGATCCTCTGGATCTCTCCAGCAGCTCCAGGTCTTTCCTGTGCTGAGGAGGAGCTGGATGAGCAGAACCTTTGGAATTTGCCACTCTGGAAGTTGCTGTTTGTTGGTGTCGATCTCAGCAGCTCCTTGGTCAGAGGGGTCACTCAGAGCTGGGCCAGCTCCTCCTGCTCATTTCCCACCAAACATCAGACCTTGGGAACTTCATGGAAATGTGGCCCCTGTCCCCAGTGGGGCTGTGGGGAGCTGGGAGAAGCCCAGGGTGGTCCATGAGCAGATGTTGGCCACCAGAGCCAGGATCTCAGAGCCAGGGATGTCTCCAGTCTGAGGGACCTGTGGGAATCACCCAGCCCTGCTGGGATGTCTGAACCTGCCTTGGGGACCAGGACAGGGACAACAGGAGCTGCTGCTGGGACAATCTTCTGTCACCACAGCTGATGTAGGACCCTACAGCTCTGCCTTGGCCCAAAATCCCACCCAAATCCATCAAAAATCAAACACCGAGCAGAGGAAATATATGGAAAGCACCACAAAACCCCCCCCAGAACTTTCCTTCCAGAGACCCTTTTTGGTGTTTTCTTATGAACTTGGGATTTTTGTGACTTTTGGCTGTTTGGGGTGGTGTTGGGAGCAGCTGGAGTGCTGACCCTGCTCGTGGCTTTCCCACAGGAGGTGTATCGCATCCCCAAGAAGAGCCAGGCAGAGAAGGAGAACAGTGGTAAGTCCTCACCTTTTCCATGTTTTTCCTCTTTTCCCATTAAACTGCTTCATTTTGTCCAGTTGGGAATGTCAGTGGATGTTCTGCCTCCTCCTGGGAAACAGTTCCTGGGAATAGGGAGGATAATCTGAGTGGTGGGAGGGGGGAGATGGAGCAACCTGGAACTTAAAATCCTGGAATTGGTGAGCTTGGAAAAGCCCTCCAGGACTGAGCCCAACCATCCCCCAGCACTGCCAAGGCCACCACTGCCCCATGTCCCCAAGTGCCACATCCACATGGCTTTTTAACCCCTTCAGGGATGGAGTCTCCCTCTTTGCCCTGTCCCTGACCATCCTTTTCCATGAGAAACATTCCCAATATCCCACCTGAACGTCCCCTGCCACAACCCGAGGCTGTTTCTACGAGCTGTTGATACTCAGAACAATAAAAATTCCCTCTTTTTATCCCATTTTTCCTCCAGCTGACCGTGGGAGGGACCCAGCTGGGCTCAGGGATCAGACCCCCACTCCCAAAAATCCCATCCTGAGCCGGGAGCGGGACCCGGAACGGCAGAGCCAGAGCAAGGAGAAGAAGAGAAGGAGAGATTCCCTGTCCCCACCATCCTCAGCCTACGAGAGGGGCACAAAGAGGCCTGAGGACAGGCAAGTGCTGGCAGGGAGCTGCCACATTCCTGGGGAAAATCTCCAGGGAAAACGGTCCTGGGGATCTCTGGAATCCGTGGAGTTTTCTCCTGGAGGAGTCCTGGTGGGAGAGTTGTCCCTGGGATTTGGGTGGTTCCTTGGGGTTGGTGGCTTCTCCTCTGGGATAACCTGCACCTCCATCTCCAGATGTGTTTTGGGAATGAGGTGGGAAATGAGGGAAGCTGTGCCAGCTCCTGCATGGAAATTTGGGATCATGGAATGGGTTGGGTTGGAAGGACCATGAAGCCCTCTGGTCCCACTCTGTGCCAAGGGGACGCCTTCCACTGTCCCAAGCCCTGTCCATCCTGGCCTGGGACACTTCCAGGGATGGGAAATCCAGGAATTCCAGGATGCAGCCCTCCTGTGTCCTTCAAAACCCATTGCCTTCTCTTCTCCACCTCTTCCCAGTGTGCTGGGAATTATTCTGAGCTGGGAGCAATCCCAAAGCAAGATTTCTAACTCCAAAACTTCCTTGAGCGAGTGGTTATTCCCTAAAACTACCTGTAAGGTCAACAATCCAGGTTGGGTGTGATCCCAGCAGGCTGGTGCCAGGTTTCCTGCCTTTCCTTGGCAATTCTGGCTTCATTGCCACTGCTGAGAACTCCTGATGAAGAGCAGGAAAATATTCCCTGTCTTGCAGTTCAGAGAGACTGGAGATCATGTTAAAGGCAGGGAAAACACCATGGAATTTCCTTTAAAGAACTCACTTCTCTGCTGTCCCTCTCCAAGCCACTCCATAATTAGGGAACAATCGGTGCCGAGTCAGCCAGGCGAGGAAACCTCGCGCTGGGAAAGTTGGAAACATCTGGATAAAAAAATACAGATGTAAATCTATCCCTCTGTAACGAGGCTGGAAACATCCCCAGGAAGTAAATCCTGGGTTTTTGGGGTCGTTTTCAACAGAACAAACATTTTTTTTTGGGTGAGGAGTTGTTGCTTTGGCTCTTCCTCCTGTGCTGTGTCCATGTCCTTGAAGGATCAAATTTGTTCTCTGGGAATGTTCTCCCCAAGGATTTAATAAGGAAAACAACCAAATAGGTGGAGAAGGGAGCACCAAACCCTCTGTTTCCTTCTTCCCACTCCCTCCACGGCAGCTGCTTCTCCTCCAAACTCTCCAGGAAAGACTTTAATTGAGGAAATCAAACTCCTCTTGGCAATGAGGTTCCCATTAACGGATCCTGTGGCTCCTCTGGGAACGCCAGGAAGCAGCTCCAGCAGATCTGGTGGTAGCAATGTGCTTTTGATATGTAAATGGATCCCAGGAACACAGAATATACAGAGAATATCCTGGATGCTTTGTAGAATCCATTATATTAAGGTTGCAAAGCATTTTTCCTTGTAATCCCTGTTTTACCACACTCATAATGTCTGGAAATATCCACCTTTGATCTGAAATTTTCCTTGGCTGGGCTTTGATCAAAGTCCTTAGGCTTTTTTTTTTTTTCTTTTCCCTCCTTTAATTCCCTGGAAAAATCCCTCCAGCTGCTGCGCATTTTGGGATGAAAACTCTTAAGGAATTAAAAAAACCCCATCCACACCATTATTTTTTTGAAGCTGAAGCTGTGGTCTGGGAATGAGCAGAATTCCAAACAGGAATTTGCTGCTTGTGATTCTTTGCTGTGTCTGCAGCTCCCATGTAGGGGTTCCGGACTGGAAACATGGAATTCTCACTGCAGCCCTGGAATTTGGGAGGGAAGGTGCTGTGGTGTGAGTTGCTCCTGTTTGGGACCCTCTTCCAAATTTTTTCTTGGTCCTGCTTTGGGAGAACCTGTTTCCAGCAGGGCCTGTTTGGGATACCCTGCAGATTGTCACCTTTCCTTGGGTTCTCCTTGGAGATGTTCCCTCCTTCTCCAGGTATCCCAGAGCAGCTCCTCCACAGAACTTCTATGGGGCCATCAGTGGATGGGACCAGGCTGATGGGACCAGGCTGATGTTGGCCAATCCTTTGGGATCCCTCACCCTCTGCCCTGGCTCCCTGTGGATGGTCAGGACCAGCAGGTGTTTCTTGAGTTGGTCAAAAAAAGGGATATTCCTAGGAATCGCTGCTGTTGTTGGGCATTCCACATTCTCCCCATCCCTTTTCCTGCTGGAACCCCGAGCCTGCATCTCCCTGAGGCCTCCCCTGAGCCCCCTTTCCCTGCTCCTTCCCTCCCAGGTACGACACCCCAGCGTCTTCCAAGAAGAAGGTGCGTCCCAAGGACCGCAACAAGCTCTCCACGGAGGAGCGCCGCAAGCTCTTCGAGCAGGAGGTGGCCCAACGGGAAGCCCAGAAGCAGCAGCAGCAGCTCCAAAACCTGGGAATGACCTCCCCACTTCCCTACGACTCCATGGGCTACGCCACCCCCCCACCACAGCTTCATGGGGTACCCCCCAGGCTACCCCATGCAGGCCTACGTGGACCCCAGCAACCCCAACGCGGGCAAGGTGCTGCTGCCCACGCCCTCCATGGACTCCATGTGCTCCCCGGCGGGCTACGAGCATTCCCAGACTTTGGTGGGGCCCACGGTGGAGCCAGCCCTGAGCACCCCCCAGCCCGTGCCCGTGGTCCAGCACGTGGCCACCAGCATGGAGGTGACAGCACCGCAGTACGTGGCGCAGGGTGACACCGTGGTGCACCAGGAGGCCAACGTGGCCGTGCTGCCGGTGGCCACGGCTGCTGCCACCACCCCTGGAACGGTGCAGGGCCAGAGTTATGGGGTGTGGGATTCCAGCCAGCAGCCCGTGGCTGTCCAGCAGCCCTATTCCCCTGCCCAGTCCCAAACAGCCATCTACTACCAGGGCCAGACCTGCCAGACTGTCTATGGAGTGACCTCGCCCTACTCGCAGACCACCCCGCCCATCGTGCAGGTAATTGCAGCTGGGAATTGTAGGATTTAACTCTGTGGGGTTTGGTTCTGAGGGTAGAATAGAAACCAGAGATCTCTAAAGATGGGTTTAGAGCATGGGAATTTATTGGGAAAGAGCGTGGGTGTGAGAGGCTGCTGGGCTGCAAGACACAGCTCAGAGCAGGCCAGAGACAGAGAGAGAAAGAGGCAAAAAGAGAGAGCAAAAAGAGGCTGATTTGCTGTTTACAATACAATAAATCATCTTCTCTGTTGAATATTCTAATTCTCTTTAACCAATCTGAGACAAGCTACAAACTCTACAACATTTGCATGCAACCTATAAGAATCATCACATTACCATACGGGGTTATATTTTAAACCTTAAAAAACTGCTTTTGGGAATCTCTGCCAGGCAGGCAGGGTTTGCTCTGCCCTTTGGCCCTGCCTGGGCAGAGGGCATTGTTCTATCCAGAAGGAGGATTCCCTTCAGCCAGCTCTGCCATTGTTTCTTAGTTACTCTTCAACTCAAACCTTGTCCTTATCTCCATTTTGATTCTACTTTCCATATTTTCAGCATCTTTTGCAAGGCACTCATATCTATAAGGCTTTCCTATTTCATCTTCCCCAACAGAGAATGCCCAGGGGAGCCAGCTGGGAATTGAGTTACTCACTTCTTTTATTGGAGCATCTTCTCAGGGAGCTTCCTGCCCAGGAGTAGGAGAAAAGCACATTCCAGGGTGTTTTCCAAACAGCACAAATCCTGGAATGTGCTGGGTTGGAAGGAACCTTAAAGAGCATCCATTTCCACCCACTGCCATGGGCAGGAACAGCCTCCACTATCCCAGACTGCTCCAAGCCCTGTCCAACCTGGCCTTGGACATTCCAAGGGATGGTGGATATTTAACTCATCCACGGATGATGATTCCATAGTTCTTGGGGCCAGTCAGAAATCTGCAATTTGCAGGAATATTCAGAACCTGTTTATAAAAGTGATGTTGGTTTTTTGACTGTTGAAGGGAGATCTGTGGATAAAAGCTGAGCAAATGAGTAAAACATGAATGTGGGAGCTCAACTTCCATTGGCTTTGGGAAGGAGAATCTGGAGCTGCCAGAATTAATTATATTACAAAAATCTAAGGATAACATTAGGAAGGAATTCCTGGCTGGGAGGGTGGGGAAGGGTTGGGATGGAATTCCCAGATTTGCTGTGGCTGCCCTTGGATCCCTGGGGGTGTCCAAGGCCAAGTTGGACACTGGGGCTTGGAGCAGCTTGGGATGGTGGAAACTGCACTCGTGCAGTGCAGGATTTTTTGGGAAAAGCTGACAGTGATTCCTGTTGCAGAGCTATGCCCAGCCAGGCCTCCAGTACATCCAGGGCCAGCAGATCTACACAGCTCATCCCCAGGGAGTCATCGTGCAGCCCCCCCACAGCTGTCACCACCATCGTGGCTGCTGGGCAGCCCCAGCCCATCCAGCAGGTGAGGATCCAAAGGGATCCAGAGGGTTTTCCCATGGGATTCAGAGCTCCTCTCATGAGCCCTCACCATTTTCTCCTCATCTCCTGTTTGCAGCCAGAGCTGGTGGTCACCAACAACCTCCTGGATCTGCCTCCACCTTCCCCTCCCAAACCCAAAACCATTGTCCTCCCTCCCAACTGGAAAACAGCCCGGGATCCTGAGGGAAAGATCTACTACTACCACGTGGTCACCAGGTGGGTGTGGACATCACTGACCCTGTCCCCAAGTGCCACATCCAGGGGGCTTTGAAATCCCCCCCGGGATCCCTTTCCCTTCCCAAACCTCTCCTGGCACAACTTGAGGCTGGTCCCTCTTGTCCTGTTGTTTGGGACAAGAGCCCAGCTCCCACCTCCATAGAAAAAATATTATTTTCCTAATATTTTCCCCACACCTTTCCCATCAGTTTTGGAAATACCCAGGTTCTGGATCAATCCCTATGAGTTTACCTGAAGTTCTAATGAATTTGAAGCCTCTAAAAATTATTTGTATAAAATCTCCAACTCCATAGGAGGTGTGGATGAGGATCCACCTCTGAAGGGATAAGCAGGAATATTTTCCTCCATATCCATTTCCTGCTGTCAGTTCTTGTTCCTGGCACACATTTCTCTGCATCCATTAATCTTTTCCATCTCCCTTTTGGATTCCTCCCTGCTCCCTGGCACTCAGCAGAGCAGGAGACCTTCAAACACCTGGAATTCAAACCAGTGGAGCAGGAATTGCTCAATTGTGCTGTTTGGAAGTGTTGGGATGGGATGAGGAGACCCAAGGGAGCCTTGGTGGAGGCTGAACCTTCCCTGGGCTTTCTGCTGGGATGTTCCCACCTTTCCATGCTGGGAATTCCATCCTGGTGATGAACATCCCTTGATCCCCCAGTGTCACCGTGGTAGAAAATGCTGCAGATTCCCTTTTTTTCAGTTCTTCCTGCTCATTTTGAACCTTCCCCCACTTAGAAATCCACAAAGGAGCAAGACAAGGCTGTGGATTCCTCCTGCCAGGATTTCTGGTGGAACCTGGATGTCCCAGCTGATGGGGTAATCCCACCAGCAGGTCCCAGCTTCTCCGAGGAGGTGACAAAGATCTGTTTTTCCTCCTCCAGACAAACCCAGTGGGATCCTCCCACCTGGGACAGCCCTGGGGACGATGCCAGCCTGGAGCACGAGGCTGAGATGGACCTTGGAACCCCCACGTACGACGAGAACCCCATGAAGGTGAGGGAGACAAATCTTTGGGATAGAAAAATCTTTGGGATGGGAGCTCAGTGTGGAGCTGGGAGGTGGCAGGGGGACAGAAGTGACCCTGGATCCTTTGGAGTGGCTCCACTCTCAGGGCTTGGCTGTTCCAGCCACAGCTCGAGTGGGCACCTGAGGTTCCCAGCCTCATGTGTGGAGCTGGCCAAAAAAAATGGGAATGAGGGGCAATAACGTGGCCAAAAAAACGGGAATGAGGGGGAATAACGTGGCCAAAAAAATGGGAAGGAGGGGGAAGAACATGGCCAAAAAATTGGGAATGAGGGGGAATAACATGGCCAAAAAAATGGGAATGGGGAGAATAACGTGGCCAAAAAAATGGGAATGAGGGGGAAGAACATGGCCAAAAAAAATGGGAATGAGGGGGAATAACGTGGCCAAAAAAAAATGGGAATGAGGGGGAATAACATGGCCAAAAAATTGAGAAGGAGGGGGAATAACATGGCCAAAAAAATGGGAATGAGGGGGAATAACGTGGCCAAAAAAACGGGAATGAGGGGGAATAACATGGCCAAAGAATGGGAATGAGGAGGAATAACATGGCCAAAAAAAATGGAAGGAGGGGGAATAACGTGGCCAAAAGAATGGGAATGAGGAGGAATAACGTGGCCAAAAAAATGGAAGGAGGGGGAATAACATGGCCAAAAAAATGGGAAGGAGGAGGAATAACATGGCCAAAAAAACGGGAATGAGGGGGAATAACGTGGCCAAAAAAATGGGAAGGAGGGGGAATAACGTGGCCAAAAAAATGGGAAGGAGGGGGAATAACATGGCCAAAAAAAAATGGGAATGAGGGGGAATAACATGGCCAAAAGAATGGGAAGGAGGGGGAATAACGTGGCCAAAAAAATGGGAATGAGGGGGAATAACGTGGCCAAAAAAAAATGGGAATGAGGGGGAATAACGTGGCCAAAAAATTGGGAAGGAGGGGGAATAACATGGCCAAAAAAATGGGAATGAGGGGGAATAACAAGGCCAAAAGAATGGGGAATAACGTGGCCAAAAGAATGGGAATGATGGGGAATAACATGGCCAAAAAGATGGAAATGAGGGGGAATAACATGGAAAAAGGACAAATTAAAGGTGTAGCTCAGGAGCTTTTCCCATACCTTTCTGATTCCTTAAAAAGCTGGGGAAGATCCATGGAAAGAATCAATTCTGCCACATTCCTGGGATTTTCCTGGAGGTGTTGTCCATCCTGCAGCACCCAGGTGCTTTTCCATGTGCTGCCAGGATCCCAAGGGTTAATCCAATCCGAGTGCTCCAGCCAGGAATCCTGGCAAAGTTCACTCCAATGAAATTACTGACAAATATTTATCTCCCTGGAAAAAAAAGTTAATTGGAAAATGAGCTCAGAGCTGGCACTCCCTGCTCAGCCAAGGGGCTGCTGCTTCCACAGAGAAATCCAGGGAAGCTTTTTCAAGGATTTTTATCCCTGGGTCAGTGTCACATTTATCCCTGAGATTCTGGAATCTTGGGGTTGCAGATATTGTTGAAGGATGTTGGAATTGGGCAAGAAAATGTCAATTTGAGGCTCTAAGTGAGCTGGAATATCTGGGAAGTGCATCCCTGTGGAGGGATGAGCTGAAGTTCAGTGGTGCAGAGCAGCTTGGAGATATTTGGGAACATCCATGGGATGGGAATGAGGTGCTGAGGAGAAGGTTTGGCTCTTCAGAGTGAGGAAATGGAGCTGTGCTGGTGCTTTCCAGCTTGGGAGTTGTTTTCCTGGGGAATTCTGAGGATCTTGGTGCTGCCTGCACAGCAGAGGGAGCAGCAAGGAAAGGTGCTCCCATAAATGTGGAATTTTATCCCAGAAATTGGAATAAAGGGGAGCTGAGGGCTGAGGTGACCGTCCAGGGGCTTCATCTCGGGCTGGCTGCACCTTCCAGGTTTTGCTGCTCACTCCAGACCCCAAATCCCTGAATTTCCCTGAATCCATGAATCCCTCATTCCTGAATGAGCCCTGGCTCTGGCTGACCTCAGGCTGGGGTGGTTCCTGCTCACTCCAGAGCTTTTCATTCCTTTTCTTTTGGGCCAGGGTGGCCGAAAGGTCGGGTTTTTCCTGGCACTGAATTCCCATGGTCGCAGCTCCCGCCTCCGACGCTTCCACCCTGAAATCACAACCACATTCCTTGGATTTTTTACCCTCCTCCCCACCCCACACCTTTCCCAAGTGGATTAAACCCACCCAGGAGGGATTAAACCCACTGGCACCACGGCTCCAGCTCCCGACAGCTGCTGCTGCTATTCCTGGTGCTCCTGGGCCGCGGGGGAGGATTTTGATGGAAAGGCACAAGAGGAGTCTCTATTCCCTGAAAACACCCTTGAAATCCTATTTTTCCCCTTGGAAAAATGGGTTCCTGGAGGGAGTGGCCCAGCAGGAAGGCTGGCAGGGACACTGGGCTGGATCCCGAAGGTTTTGCATCCTTTTAGATGGAAAATCCTGGATTTGGGATGAGTTTGTCTCTGGACATTGGTTCTCCATGGAAAAATTGGTGGGGATGGAGCAGAGAATCCCAGTCAGGCTCCTCCAAGTTTTCCCAAATGTTTGGCTGCTTTATCCCATCCCAGGTTGATTTCCCCCCAATCTTTGTGGCTTCTCCATTCCCGAGTCCTCCAGAGGCTGGAAAACAGGGACAGCACCGTTCTGGGGGATTTTCCTGTGTTAATTTTCCTGGCAGCCTTTGGATTATGGGATTCCATTTGGGAGGGGTGAAGGAGGAAGGCCTTGATAAGGAGGTTTTGATATTAAGATAAATTTCAGATGGAATTTTACCCTAAAATTGGGAAGAATCCTCCAAGGAGGAATTGGCATCTTGGCACAAGGAGGAGCTGGGAAATGGAGTTTTTATTTCTCCTCCTCATCTTTCCCTGCCACTTTTGACACTGATTTTTCCTCTCATTCCACATGGAGAGGGTTTGGATAGGGAAGGGTTTGGGGCTGGAAACGGATTTTGGGGTGGAGAAGGGACTGGTTATGGAGAAGGGTTTGGTCATAGAGAAGGATTTGGGGATGGACAAGGATTTTTGGGATGGAGAAGGATTTCATGGTGGAGAAGACTTGGGGGTGGAGAAGGATTTGATGGAGAAAGGTTTGGAGATGGAAAAGGATTTGGGGCGGTAGAAGGGATTGGGAATGACAAAGGGTTTGGTGATGATGAAGAGTTTGGGAATGATGAGGGGTTTGAGAAGGATTTGGGAATGAGGAGGGATTTGGGAATGAGGAGGGATTTGGGAATCATTAAAGGTTTGAGAAGGGTTTGGGAATGATAAAGGGTTTGGGAGGGGTTTCGGAATGCTGAGGGATTGGGAATGCCAAGGGATTTGGGTATGCTGAAGGGTTTGGAAATGAGGAGGGATTTGGGAATGATGAGGGGTTTGGGAATGATGAGGGGTTTGGGAATGTTGAGGGGTTTGGGAATGTTGAGGGGTTTGGGAATGCCAAATGGGAAAGATTTGGGAATGCTGAAGGATTTGGGAATGCTGAAGGATTTGGGAATGATGAGGGGCTTGGGAATGAGGAGGGATTTGGGAATGGTTTGGGAATGAGGAGGGATTTGGGAATGCCGAGGGGTTTGAGAATGAGGAGGGATTTGGGAAGGGTTTGGGAATGCCGAGGGGTTTGAGAATGAGGAGGGATTTGGGAATGAGGAGGGGTTTGGGAAGGGTTTGGGAATGAGGAGGGGTTTGAGAATGAGGAGGGATTTGGGAAGGGTTTGGGAATGAGGAGGGATTTGAGAATGAGGAGGGG
>JAHLSL010000022.1:567102-579159 GCA_025920805.1 Petroica traversi
CCCTTTTTGCGCTTTCCCGCCCTTTTTGCGCTTTCCCGCCCTTTTTGGCGTTTCCCGCCCTTTTTGCGCTTTCCCGCCCTTTTTGGCGATTCCCGCCCTTTTTTCCCTGCCCTTTCTCCCCTCCCTTTTTATTCCCACCCTTTTCCCCCACAGCTTCCTTGGAAAAACCTTTGCCTGGATTTTCCAGGATTATCCCAAGCCTTTAAAAAACTCTGGATTTAATGGGAAAGAAGCCGGAATTGGGAATTCTGGGCAAGCTCAGGGTGGGATTTGAACATCCCAATATTCCAACACCCAGGGAAAAGCAGGAATTGTCGGGAGTGGAGCAGCCCCGGCTCCTTGGGAATATTTCTGCCAAGTATTTCCTTATCTTTGAAGGCTGTGGATAAAATTCCAGCAGGAATTGAGGGAATGCAGGATCTGGAGCACGAGGAGAGGGAAGGAATGGGAAAGGACTCGGAGTGTGGGAAGGGACTTCCCACAGCCTGGAATTCCATGGATTCCAGGGGGGCTGAACATTTCCCAGCTCGGAGCTGCAGCAGAAAATTCCAGAGGGCTCTTCCCAGTTTTTATTGAATTTAAGGAGCAGGGAATTCCTGGGAGTATCCCAAGCTTTTCATGGGCTTAAAACCAGGGAATTAAACCAGAATTCAGTTGCGATTTTCGGGTGGTTATTGTTGGATTTCCCTTTAAAAATCCAGGAATGTTTTCCTTGCCCTCGGAGCAGGAGCTGAACCTGAACAATTCCAGCCCTGGCTCCATTCCCTGTTTGCTGGGAATGTAATTTTTAACCCGGATTGTGGAACGGAGTTTGGAATTCTGGTTGGAAGAGGAATCCTGGGAATGAGTCAGCAATTTCTGGGAAAGGCCTGGAAAAGCTCCTGGAAAATATTGGGATCCTGGAGCTGCTGTTGGGAGAGGGATTTGGGATGAGGGATGGGACACAGGGAATGGATCCCAGTGCCAGAGGGCAGGGCTGGATGGGATATTGGGAAGGAATTCCTGGCTGGGATGGAATTCCAGGGAATTCCGTGGCTTGGAGCAGCCTGGGATAGTGGGAATTCCCTGCCCATGGAATGGGATCATCCTTAGGATCCCTTCATATCCAAGCCTTTTGTGCCTTTAGGGAAAGTTGGGAATTCAGCTCTGGGAATGAAGAAAGCCAAAATCTCCTTATTCCCAATAATTTTCCATGGAAATAAAACTCGGGATGGAGCAGGGTTTGCTTTGCCCATCCCGGGAAATCCTGAGCTTTTTTGGGAAGTTGGGAAGTTCTTTTCCTTCCAGGATTCCCGAATTCCATGGCTGCTCATTCCCAGCTCCTCACGGGCACCATTCCATCCCTATTCCTGCCTGGAAAACGAATGGAATTGGGAATTCTGCTGCTTTTCCCGGGATCTGCTGCTGCCAATCCAGAAAAACTGGATTTTGCTCCGAGGTTTTCCTGCACCTGGAATTCCTCTGCTGCTCCCTGTGGAATTCCATGGTTTCCATCCCCAAATGATAAATCAGGGAAAAAAGGAATCCTGCCCTGCGAATTCCCAAATTTTTGATGGCTTCTCATTTCTCACTCCCAAATCCTTTCTTATCCCTCCTCTTCCCATAATTCCCAAAAATATCCCAATCCCTGAGGATTTCGAGGCTGTTTCCTCTCCTGGTTTTCCAGGGAAACCCAAATCTGATGGATTATCCCGTTTTTTTTTTTTTTGCAGAACAAGGAGAGTGGAGAACCTGAATCCAAAATTCCCAGAGAAGATGAGGAAGAGGAGCCCGTCAAGCACAGGTAATTCCTTCCTTATTCCCACTTTTGCCTCTGGAATGTCCTTTCCAGGAGGATTTTCCTTTGGCTCTGGGCAGTTTCTTAGGAATTTTTTGCAGGAATTTGGGGTGAGGGATGGATGGAGGAAAAAATTCCATGGATAAAGAGGGAAAACCTGAGGCTGAGTGAGCATTTCCAGAGGGAATGTTGGGAGCTTCCCTGAATTCCCAGCCCTTTCTGCATGGATTATGTGAGGATTGGTGTTTTCCATGGTTTTCCTTGGAAAACAGGAGCACAAATCCAGATCCAGCTGATCCAAAGGCGTGGGAAAATCCCATCAGGGATGACAAATTTGGGTGGAAAATGTGGAATGGAGCCTTTGCCCATGGATTTATCCCTAAAAACCTCTGTGGGAGAAACAAACTGGGAACCGCAGGAAAATCCTCGCTTTTTTTTTTTTTGGGGGGAATTTTCTCCCTGGTGGTGAAAATCCCGCACGGATTTGGGGCTGGAAATGCTGAATTTCTTGGGAGAGGGAACTTTCTGGAAAAGGCTCTGGAGGTGAAACCAGAGCTCGGGATCTTGGGAAGCTCCTGAATTATTGATGGATTGGGAGCTCTCGGATTCCGGCGCTGCCTCCGGATCCGGAGCTGATGGAATCCGGGTTCTTTTCCCACCCCTGTGGATCCAGGCCCGGCTGCTCCCACCTGGAATGAGGAATTCATCCTTCAAACCCCCCAAAATTCCTGCTTTGGGATTGGCTTTATCCTGGGAATTCCTGGTGTTTCATTCCCAGCACCAGGAAATGGGGTTTTCCATGGATTTTTCCATGGATTTTCCTTCATCCAGGGGCAGATCCAACCAAATCCTTCCCTTGCCCCGGGATGATTTTCTGGAAAATCCAAGGAGGTTGCAGGGAAAGAGGAAAGTGTGGAGTGGGAAATTCCATCCTGGCTTCATCCTTGAATTCATGGAATCCTTTGGATCTCGATGGATTTTCCTGTTTTCCCACCTTTCCCATCTCTGCCTGTTTTGTTGGGATCCAGAGGGAATTTCCCATGGCAAATTCCAGAAATTCCAGCAAGATCTGCTCCATGGGAATGTTTGAGTCCCAAATTTTCCCCGGATAATTCCCAGCTTTTGATATCCCTTTTGTTTTTCTTATGGAATGCTCTTTTTTCCCATGAGAATTGAATCTGGAGAGCCCATCACTTGATTCCCTCTTGGATTTGGATTTCCCAAGAATCTCTGTATGGAAAAGGGAATTGCTGAGCTGGGAAAAAGGGGGAAAATCTGGAATTTCGACTGGATTTGGGAAATGAGGGGTCCTGGGGGCTGGAATCTCCTTTCCTTCCAAAGCACTTCCAGGAGCTGGGCTGGATTTTCTGGGAATGTGGTGGTTCAGGGAATAATCCCGTGGTTTGTGGAGCAAAATCCCGGGATTTTCTCTCCTGGCTGCTTCCAGCCCATCCCAGTGTGGAATTCCAGGATGGATTGGCTTGGAAGCTTCCTGGATCCATATTCCCAGCTGCTTCCAGCTTCAGGAATGGCTGGAAAAGGAAAATTTTGGGAAGAAGGAGCTGGAGTCACCCTGGGAATTATCCAGGGATCCCTTCCTGCTTTTCCCTCTAGTTATGAGTGGATTTGGGGAATTCCTGGGATATGGAGAAATCCCATCAAATTCCATCCCTGGGAGAGGCTTGGAGCACCCTGGGATAGTGGGATGAGATCCTTAAATCCCTCCAGAGATTCCCAACTTTTCTGTTCCAGGAAGGACAGATTTTCCCAATATTTTCCCCTCCCTGCTCCCACATTTTTTGGCCGCTTCCTGCTTTGTTCCCAACCTCCCCATCCCGTTTTTCCTTCCTGATTTTCCTGCAATTCCCAGCCCTGCAAGCCCTGCTCTTCTCCCAGCAATTCCAGCTCTGCTCCAAACTCTGGGAATTCCCTCTGGACCTGTGAAAAACTTGGATCGTTTGGGATTTTTGTGCGGACCAGGAAGCTGCTCCGCCTTTCCCGGGAAAAGGGTGTGGGAGGATTTTGGCCTTTCCGCCTCATTCCCACGGGGAAAAAACCCTGGATTTGGGAATTGGGGACCTGGTGGAGCCTGAAATTCCCATCCTGCGGTGCCGAGCCTTGGAATTGGGCTCCTTGTGCCAGAGGTGGGAAAAGCAGAGCTGAAAATCCAAGGAAAAGCTTGGAGAGGGATGGGATAAAAATAATCCTGGGCTTGGGAAAAGTGAATCCACCCTGAGCTCCGCTGTTGGACACGGATTTGGATTTATCCTTGGAAGTTGCAGCTCCTGGGCTGGGGGAGGAGCGGGGGTTGGGAAACCCGATCTCCCTCAGGAATTCCTCCCTCTGGAATGTCACCGGGCAGGTCCGGAGAGCTTTTGTTCCTTAATCCCTGCCTCCAAATCCCTCGGGATTCTGCTCCGGAGGGGGTTGGGCTCGCCAGGACAATCCAGGAGGGGATTCCCTTCATCCCGAAGCCTGGAATTCTCAGGGAAGGGGTTTAGGAGAAGGGAAAAGAAGGGAAAAAAATTCCCGATTAAATGTGGGAGGAGGGAGCTGAGCTGGGGACAGGGAAGGGTTGGAACTTCCAGGGATCTGTTCCTGCTTGGACACGGACTTGGATCATCCCAGGGATCCATTCCCATCGGGAATGTGCTCAGGCTGTGCAGGAGGGAACGGTGGCGGGGGGGGAATGGGGATGGGGATGGGAATGGGCAGCACTGGGAGCTGCCCCACTTTGCTCCAAGCTGGAAAAGGGAAATCGGATTGAATCCACTTGGAATCTGAATCCACTGGGATCCAGGCTGGGAGAATTCCCGAGCTGGCTCCATCCTGAGGGTTCTGATCCATGTTTTGGGCCTTGGAGGATGCTGGGATTTTCCCTCAGGAAGGAGCTGATCATCCCTTGGAAGATCCCATGGAGCTTCTCATGATCCCAAGCCTGGCTTGGGAGGCTGGGAATGATCCTGGATTTTCCCTGGGATCGGGATGAGCCTCCAGAAGTGAAACCCTGCTCCTTCCCCAGTTTGGCTCCACATTCCTCGGCTCTTCCCAGCGCTCCAGAATTCCTGGGAATTCATCTGACCCCCAGCATTTTGGGTGCTCACACCTCCACCTGCCCTTCCTGGGAAGGAATTCCTGGGAATGGGAGCAAATCTTTTCCCAATCCTTGTGCTGGCTCTGGGATTGTGGCTCTGATCCCGGGAATTCCGGCCGTTATCCCGTGGCCATCCCGGTGTTCCCAAGGTGCCTCCAGGGCTCCTTTTGGTTGAACCTCAAGGGTGGAAGTTGGGTTTGGATCCATCCCAATCTGGATGAGGTTTGTCCCTGTTCCAATGTTGGCATTCCCAGCATGGCTGGGGTGGGAATGGTTGGGAATATTCCAGCTCGAGCAGGATCCCATGCTTCCCATGGAATGTGGCTTTGTCCTGGTTTTATTCACGGCTTTGGAATTCCCAGTGTCCACCTGGAAAAGCTCAGCTCCTGGGAAGGCCCTGTGGGAAGTGATGGGAATCCTGATGGGTTTGGGATCTTCTCCTGGAAATCCTGGCTGTGTCTTCCAATCCCTTGCTCCAGCACGGAGCAGATCCTGGAAAACCAACTGGCCTGGCAAGTTGGGTGTGGTTTTTTTGGGATTCTTTTCTTCTGGAGCTGCTCTGGGAGCAGGACGGGCTTGGAGCAGCTTTTCCAGGGAAAAGAGGTTATTCCTCAGGGCGGATTCTCCTGGATCTCTGCCTGTTCCTCCTTTGGTGCCTGGGGTGAGGACTCCGGGAATGTCAGCAGCACCTGGAGTGAATCCAGAGGATCCCATGGAGCTGCTCCAGGCCTGGAGCCAGGCTGGGAAAACTGGGAATGTTCCCCTGGAGAGGAGAAGCTCCAGGGAGAGCTCAGAGCCCCTGGCAGGGCCTGAAGGGGCTCCAGGAGAGCTGGAGAGGGACTGGGGACAAGGGATGGAGGGACAGGACACAGGGAATGGCTTTGAGCTGGGAAAAGTGGATTTAGATGGGATTTTGGGAAGGAATTCCTGTCTGGGAGGGTGGGGAAGGGCTGGGCTGGAATTCCCAGATTTGCTGTGGCTGCCCCGGATCCCTGGAAATGCCCAAGGCCAGGTTGGAGCAGCCTGGGACAGTGGGAGTGTCCCTGCCCATGGAATGGGATCATCCTTAGGATTCCTCCCAGCCCATTCCAGGATGATTCCATGATCTCCATACGTTTTTCCTGCTGCTCTGGAGGTGCAAACCTCATCCTCAGGGAGCGGGATTGGGAAGCTGCTCCAGAAGCAGCTCCAGGGGACTTTTGGGAATAACGACAGGAGCGAGGGAACAAATCCCTGTTCCAGCTTTTCCTGGCAAAGCCACTCCTGGTGCTTCTGCCATGAGGATTTTGAAGGGCTCGGAAAAATCCCTGGAACTGTTTGTTCCCTAAAACCCTTGGGGCTGGAACAGGGAAGCACAACCTGACCTCGGAGCCAGCTCGGAGGGGCCTGGTTTCCATCGGGATCGCTCGGGGCATTCCGCACATTCCCGGCGTTCCAGTGCCAAGGGCCTCCTCCCAAAAAGCTGGGATCCCTCCTGCTTCCCCAGCCAGGAGCTCCGGGCCTGAGGGAGACACAGATTTGAGAAATTCCCGACCAAAACCAGGGAATGTGCCACCCCTAGCTGTGCCTGTTGCTCCAAATCCTCCCAGATCCTTTTTGGGAAGGAATTCCTGGCTGGGAGGGTGGGGAGGGGCTGGGCTGGAATTCCCAGATTTGCTGTGGCTGCCCCTGGATCCCTGGCAGTGTCCAAGGATGGGGCTTGGAGCAGCCTGGGATCATGGATGGTGTCCCTGCCCATGATCCTGATCCCAAGGATTCCTCCCATTCCCTCATTCCATAATTTACCTCAGCGAGGTCCTGGAATTCATCCCGGTGTTCCCTTGGAATGGGTTGGACTCTTGGCCAGGATTCTGGAGCTGGAATGGGATGGAGTGGGAAGGGTTGGATTTTCCACCTGTGACTTCCAGAGTTGGATTTTTGGTGCTTCCCAACCTTTTCCTCAGCTTCTCCTGGAGCGTTTATCCCAATTAATCCCGTCCTTGGTGCTTAATGAGCTTCACCTCCTTAATTATCCCTGTGGATCCACTGTCTCCGGAGTGTCCTGGGGGTGGGATTAGCTGGATTTTCCGGGATTGTGGCTTTGGGAATTCCTCCTGAGGCTCCAGTGAGGAATCACTCGTGGGAATGAGGGTGGCCAATCATGGCCCCAATTATTTGGGAATATCGTGGGATTGTGGAACTTTCTGGAGGAGATGAAAACATGGAAAAACTTCGGGAAAAACATTCCCTCAGCTCCACCATCCATTTATTCCAGGATTTAATCCCTGATTTCAGCACTTCCAGAGTGCTTGGATAACCAACTGTATCCTAAATAATCCTTCTTTTTTCCATAAATTTGGATCTTCCCTGGGGTTTCCATCCGGAGTATCCCAAATTTTATCCCCAAAATCTCAGAGCCAGGTGGGAGTTGGGTTCTTCTCAGGACAGAGGGAACACCTCAGGCTGTGCCAGGGGAGGGTCGGGTTGGATATTGGGAATATTCCTCATGGAATGGTGAGTGGGAACCCCCATTCCTGGTGGGATTTAAATCCGTGGATGTGGCACTTGGGGACACAGATCCACGGTGGCCTTGGATTGATGGATTTGATGATCTTGGAGGCTTTTCCAACCTCCACGATTCCATGATTTCATGATTTCTAATGCCACTTTTTCCTGGTTCCCACCTCCCCCTGGGCCATCCCGGACTTCTCACATTCCCCTTCCCACTTTTCCCAGGGAGATCAAGCTGCGGACTTACGATCCCGAGGATGAGGAGCTGAAGAAGAGGAAGCTGCCCCCGGCCAAACCGGCCTCAGGTGGGAGAAACCGGGACTGTGGGATGGGAAAGGAGGGCTTGGGAAGCTCCAGGCTCTTCCCGAGGTGGGAAATCCACAGGGATGAGGTGTCCATGGAGTCCCGAGGGGTTGGAATGTCTGATCCTGTCACCCTCACGCCCAGGATTGCACAAGCTCCAAATCCAAGGATTCATCCCAGAAATTCCGGCTGTTTTGTTGGATTTGTCCTGATGGAAATCTCGGCTGGGAGTTGAGGGCGTTTAGGGCTGGAATTTCCTCACCCGGAGCTTCCATGAATCTCCTGAGGGGGAAGTGAAGGAGTTCCCTGGATCCTGGAATGTGGAGTTCCCCTGGAATGAATCCCTGAATAAAAAGGGAGGGCTGGGAATGGCTGGGAATTCCGGCTCTGCCCTTTCCTGGTGTTTTTGTGGGAGTTTAAAACTTCCATGGGACAGGAAAGGCAAGAGAGTGTCCGGAGCTGGGGAATTCCTGAGGGAGCTGGGAATGTTATCCTGGAGAAAAGGAGGCTCTGGAAGGACCTTCTGGCTCTCAAAATTCCCTGAGAGGAGCCGGGGGAAATTCGGGATCTGCTCCCAGGGAACAGGGACAGGAGGAGAGGGAATGAGCAGGTTGGATATGGGGAAAATTCCCATTGTCCAGCAGGGGTGGATCCCCATTCCTGGTGGGATTGAAATCCCTGTGGATGTGGCACTTTGGGGACATGGGCAGTGCTGGGAATGTTTGGACTCCGTGATCCAAGGGGGGCTTTTCCAACAGAAATTGTCCTGTGATTCCATGAAATCCCTGTGCTCCCTGGTGCCCTGGATGGCTTTTTCCATGAGTATTTTCCCATTATCCCAGATATCTCCAGGCTTTTTCCCAAGGCTTGGGCTGGAGCTTGACTCTTCCAAAGTATCCCAGGCCTGGAAATGAGGAAATTCCAGACCTCTGGAGCAGCTGATGTTGGGAAAAGAAGCCTTGATCCCAACTGGTTTCCGTGGCCTTTTTGGGATTCCCATCATTCCCAGATGATTTTCAGGAGTCTCCAGAAGGGTTTGGATACTGAAGGGATGTGCTCACGTTTTTAAGGAAAATTGGGAATGGGGTTTTGGGGAAGCTTTTGGCAGCCGAGCCTGGAGCTCTGGTGGAATTCCTGGTTTTCCAACTCTGGTCCTGTTTCTCCATCTAGTGGAGGACACGGTGAAGGAGCAGCTGGAAGCGGCCAAGCCGGAGCCCATCATCGATGAGGTGGTAGGTACAGCTGGAATTCCTGGGAATCCAGGGCTGGAAATCTGCATTGGGAAATCTGCATTGGGAATTCCAGAGCTGGAAATCTGGATCGGAATTCCAGAGCTGGAAATCTGCATTGGGAAATCTGGAGCTGGAAATCTGGATTGGGAAATCTGGAGCTGGAAATCTGGATCCTTAAATTTGGATCTGGGAATTGGGAGCTGGAAACCTTGGCTGGGGAAATCCAGGGCTGGACATCTGGATTCATAAATCCAGAGCTGGAAATTTGGGTTGGGGAATCCAGTGCTGGAAATCTGGAAATCTGGAGCTGGAAATCCAGATCTGGAAATAATGATTGGAGAATCCAGGGCTGGACGTCTGGATTCATAAATCCAGGGCTGGAAATCTGGATCTGGAAATCCAGAGCTGAGAAATCTGCATTGGGAAATCTGGAGCTGGAAATCTGGATTAATAAATCCAGGGCTGGAAATCTGGATCCTTAAATTTGGATCTGGGAATCGGGAGCTGGAAACCTTGGTTGGGGAAATCCTGAGCTGGAAATCTGGAAACCATAAATCCAGAGCTGGAAATTTGGGTTGGGGAATCCAATGCTGGAAATCTGGATCTGGAAATCTGGATGGGGAAATCCCGAGCTGGAAATCTGGAAACCATAAATCCAGAACTGGAAATTTGGGTTGGGGAATCCAGTGCTGAAAATCTGCATCTGGGAATCTGGAGCTGGAAATGTAGATTGGAAAACCCAGGGCTGGACATCTGGGTTCATAAATCCAGAGCTGGAAATCTGGATCTGGGCAGTCCAGAGCTGGAGATCCAGAGCTGAAAATCTGGATTGGGAAATCGGGATTGGGGAAACCCAGAGGTGGAAATCTGGATTCATGAATCCAGAGCTGGAAAGGTGGATCTGGGAAGTCCAGGGCTGAAAATCTGGGAATTCAGATCTGAAAATCTGGATTGGGAAATACAGAGCTGGAAATCTGAATTGGGAAATTCAGAGCTGGAAGTCTGGATCTGGGAATCCAGAGCTGGAAGTCTGGATCTGGGAATCTGGAGCTGCTCCGTGCCAGGTCCAGGCTGGAATGTTGCCTCTGGCTCTCACTGGATGTCTCCTCTCCTTCCCTAGGATTTGGCAAACTTGGCTCCCAGGAAACCTGACTGGTGAGTGCCTGTGGAATCTTTCCTGGGAAAAGGGGGCTGGAATCAGCCGGGGGTTCCAACACCTTGAGTTTGTCCTGGAAATATCCAGGAAAACCTGGTTTGAGGGTTAAAAATTCCAGGAAAATCCCATGAGCTGAACTTTAAGGTCCCTTCCAACCCCAAGCATTCCATGATTCCGTGGGATTGCAGAGCCAGCCTGGCTGTGGAGCAAGACACAATTCCCATTTCCTGCAGATTCCTTTGGGATGCTGATCCCTGAGGGATGGGGTTGGTTTGGAGTGGCTGCACTTGGGAAAAAGAAGGAATTCCCACTGGGAAAGGTTGGCCCTGCCAGGGTATGGAATTATCCTGACCTCATCACTCCCATTCCCAGGGATTTGAAGCGGGATGTGTCCAAGAAGCTGGAAAAGCTGGAGAAGAGGACCCAGAGAGCCATCGCCGAGCTGATCCGTGCGTTCCTCATTCCAGAGGGATCCATGCTGGGATGGGCTGGGGAAGGATTGGTGGATCCTTCCCAGATGGAACTGGGGGGTTGCTGATCCCAGGGAGACTCCAGGAGCGCTTGGGTTGTGCCGAGGGAGGGATTTTGGGGTTATTCTCAAATCCATCCTGGTGTTTTTCCCGGCAGGAGAGTGTAGGATTGAACTCTGTGGGATTTGGTTCTGAGGGTAAAATAGAAACCAGAGATCTCTAAAGATGGGTTTAGAGCATGGGAATTTATTGGGAAAGAGCGTGGGTGTGAGAGGCTGCTGGGCTGCAAGACACAGCTCAGAGCAGGCCAGAGAGAGAGAGAGAAAGAGGCAAAAAGAGAGAGCAAAAAGAGGCTGATTTGCTGTTTACAATACAATAAATCATCTTCTCTGTTGGATATTCTAATTCTCTTGAACCAATCTGAGACAAGCTACAAACTCTACAATATTTGCATGCAACCTATAAGAATCATCACATTACCATACAGGGTTATATTTTAAACCTTAAAAAACTGCTTTTGGGAATCTCTCCCAGGCAGGCAGGGTTTGCTCTGCCCTTTGGCCCTGCCTGGGCAGAGGGCATTGTTCTATCCAGAAGGAGGATTCCCTTCAGCCAGCTCTGCCATTGTTTCTTAGTTACTCTTCAACTCCAACCTTGTCCTCATCTCCATTTTGATTCTACTTTCCATATTTTCAGCATCTTTTGCAAGGCACTCATATTTATGAGGCTTTCCTATTTCATCTTCCCCAACAGGAGAGCGCCTGAAGGGGCAGGAGGAGGAGCTGGCGTCGGCTGTGGGATCAGCAAAGCAGGAGGGGAGCGACTCCGACTGAGGAAAATCCCTTGGGAATGGGCCCTGGATCCCACCCTGCCTCCCTCAGGTCCTGCTCATCCCTTTTCCCGAATTTCCCAAATCCTGCCGTGCCTGGAGAGGTGGATCCAAGGAGTCCAGCTGGCTGCTGAGGGACTTCCATGGAAAAATTCTGGGATCACGAGGGGCTGATGGGAGCAGGACAACCCCCCCCCCCAGTGGGCTGGAATTTCCTTGGAGCAAGGAAAAGTGGGAAAACTTTGGGATGGGGTCAGAAAGGTCAATCCAGACTCGCTGGGAAAGGAGGGAGATGCCAGGAGCCCTTGGAAAAGCAGGATCATTTCCCAATAATTGGTGCTTCAGTTCCTGTGCAGAGAATCCTTGAGGCTCTGATTATTTGGGAATATCCATGGCCAGCCCCGGAATTCCTGTGGGAAGGAGTTGTGTGGCTTGGGAATTGTGGCTCCTGCTGAGCTTCTCCTGGGATTTGCTTTGCTCCCGGAATTTCCCGACATTCCAGCAGCTCCTGCTCCTCCTCGGGGGGGGATTTGTTGTTTATGGATCTTTTTGTAATAAAAAATTCCATGTGGAAAAAGTTGTTCCTTGTCCTGCAGAGCTGTGGGAAGAGTGGGATTGAATCCATGGAATTTGGAGGAGCAGTGAGATTGAATCCATGGAATTTGGAGGAGGAGCAGTGGGATTGAATCCATGGAATTTGGAGGAG